>VXAD01003101.1:0-139739 GCA_013399195.1 Dicrurus megarhynchus | reverse complement strand
GGCTGCGGCTCCGCGGCCGGGGCGGGAACGAGCCCCGCGAGCGGCTCTCCGCAGGTTTTTATATGTATAGCTGTATGTCGATATCTGTATCTATTTATCTGTGTTCTTTTTCGATGTTCGGCAGCAGCGTATTGCAACACCGACCTCCCGTGCGCCGGGCGGCACTTACACCATCACCGAGTTAACTGTAGATGTCAGACTGTGCTTACTCTGGGGTGATGTCAGATTGGTAATAACGCGCAGAAATGGGAATTCGGTGCGGGCAGAACGTGATGGAGACGGCACAGACCCAGCTGGCGCGGACAGACCCGGCGGAGCCGCTCCGTTCCCCGGTGCAGGGCCTGCTGCGGGGGCAGTGCCCCCCCGGCGCGGGCGGAGCGTGGGGGCACTGCGATAATTAGCAATTATTTGTGGGTATGCGGACTCGAAGGAGCAGATATTCGTGCCTGGAGCAGAGATACTTGGCTGGTTTTGCCTTACAAAGGTATTCAGGCGTGTGTTGGTTAGAGAGTCGGCTGATGCCTGTCTTGTCTGCAAGTTGTGCCATAAGGCAGCCTCCTCGGGTATCATCAGTCCAGAGGAGGAATGCTGTTGTGTGCTGTAGTAAGCTGGCTGTGATCAATAGGCAGTGTCATGTTAGCTCCCGATACCGCCTCTCGATTTCTCCCAAGCTGATCATGGACCAGTGAACTAAAGCTGAGAGATGCTGAAACGTGTCCCTCACCTTATTCAGTTCCCCATTTGCCTGCCCTTCACTTTTCCCTATGCCCTGGTTGGTTGGATTTCGATGGAAAAATTCTGGTTCTGAGGCGGTTCAGAGAAATCCGTGTGTTTTGGTTTCGCTTGTCTAACTTGCTTGTTTGATAGTAGCTGTAAGGCTGAAGACCCCCGTGCACAGGGTCTGGGGGTATTTGCCCTTCTGTACAAGTGAAGTGAACCGATACTGCTTGATGTTGTTTAATCTTGTATTATCTTAGGCGTCGTACGATGAGGCAGCTTGATTTGTTTAAGGTTTTTGATGATGCAATGCAATAATAATTATAAATCTTCTCATTGTCTGAAGAATCTTTAAATACTACTCTGTCTTGGGAGGTACTTCATGTGTGTTTATTCCCAAGAGGCACGGGCATGGATGAGCAGGGTTTGATATTAATCATCTTCATTTTGGGGTGGGAGGGTGGGAGCAGTTTGGCACAGGTGCTTTAAGTTGTAATTTACGGGTGTGATGTCATGTGCTAGATAAGCTTTCATAGGATCTGCCACGTGAATTATGGCCTTTGTTTATATACGTGCAATTACTTGTTTTGAAAATCCATGCTGTATAGTTTGCTCGCGAGCCTGCGCCGGAGCTGTGAATAAGATCCAGCAGAATGTGCTTCAGTTGCGCAATGGAGCTCAGTGGTTGAAAACATTTTGCTTTGCTTTGTGCTTGCAGCCTGCTCCAGGTGCGAAGGTGCTCCGTGGTAGCCGCACGCTGCCATGTGCGTGGAGGTTGGCTGTGAAAGCAGTGGCCAGGTGCTTTGCTTATTTTCTTCTTTCTCCGTGATCCAGTTTGTTCCGTTTTTTAGAAGAAGCGGGGTGCCGAAATGACTGATTTCAACTAATGTGTGCCAGAGAGAGCAGCTTGGTTATTTCAGAATGCTGTGGTTTGTTATGCAATCAGATTAACAAAGGTTGAAATGATCATTCAGCTTTGGGTAAATATGATCGATAGAACAGCGTGGATTAGGGTGGCTGTTTACATTGGGCAGATCTGCTGCAGTTGGTGTGTTGCAAATATTGGATGGAAACAGAATGAGTGGACACAGTAATGTACTAAATAAATTTTTAGTAATCTCTTCGGGATTATGATGTACTTACTATCGATTGTCTGTGCTCCAGGAGTTCCTGCAGTGCCTTAGGTGCTGCCTGCACGCATGGGCAGACTTACTTTTAGCTTCATTTAGTTGACAATTCAAGGCCTCGTTGAACATCTTTGTGCACGGCCGGTGGTGCCTGAGGTGTGGTGCAGGCTCCGGGCTACCGCAGTCCAGGGGTTGGGTCAAGCAAGATGACCAATGCTCAACTGGAAGCTTCCTAAATTAAACAAAAAAGTACAATTCCAGCCACATTTGCTGAAGCTGGCAGCTCCTCAACTGGTCCATTATTAGTTGGCCGTTTCTTGTCGTTGTCGTGGAGGCAGCGTTGCTGCAGGAGATGTTTTCAAGGCTTGTCTCCCTGAATTTGCTTAGCAAGGAGGCGATGGCGAGCGGGCTGCCCCGCAAAGGTCGGCGCAGGCACCACTGTGCAGGAGGTGAGACCCCGCCGGGAGAGTCAGGAGCTGAGAGGGGAAGGGGCAAGCTGGGATGTGGGGGAAGTATCCAGAGCATGGGGAGGAGAGGGAGGTGTTGGTCAGCGTGGACCTCTCTGTGTGTGTGCAGTGCCTCGCCGGGATCCCTGTGTGCGGCTACACCCCGGTGGGCTCACCTGGGCTCTGCTGCTCTAGGAGTGCATCTTGCTCTGAAAATACAGGATGTGATGGTTTGCGGGAAAGGAGGAATAACCAACTCCTGCAGTCAGTTTTCCAGAGGCCTTCGTGTTGGTGTGGAGCCTGGGCCCTTCCAATCTTCTTCTTGTTCAGGGAAAGGTAAGGGACGGACCCTCGAGGATGCTGCTTTTCCATCCTCTAGCAGGGAATGGAACAGGACTGCATTTTGAATACATGTTCAAAAATACTCTGGAAAAGAGCTTATTATTACTGTTGTTATTTATTTCCTTGCTGGCTGTGTTTAATTCTATATAAGCAGACATGTAATTGCAAAGGGATTTCACAGGCACTTGCAAATGTCTATCCCTGTGCTACTGGCTGCTCTGTGTGCTGTATAACATTCGTGATAAATGTGTACATAAGCACATTTTGGGTACAGAGGAATCTAAAGAGGTACTTTGGGGAATAAGTGACGTTATTAAGGCTGTGTTGTAGGATGTTCAGAAGAGGCAGTGTGGAATGTGATACACAATCAGTAATGTTAAGACTATTTCTTTTACTGGTGCAAGTTTACTTCAGCTCTGATTTATTAACAGGTTGGCTTCTTGTCATCTTCAATCTTGTGAATGAAGTAAGAGCAGTTATTCTGTGTCAGACTAGAGGTCTGTGTAGCTTGTAAGATGGGACCACTTCCAGGTGCATAGGAAAACTGGAACAGTGATATTCTCCTCCTGATAAACCCTTGTAGCAGTCGCTGCTCTAGGACACCTTTGGGCTGGCAGTTCCAGGGAGGTTTATGTGTTTAATAGCTTCTGATGGATTGTCTTCTCTAAAAAAATGTCTTAATTAATTTTGAAAAACTTCATGGCGTTAGTGTTCACAACCTCATGTGCTGGTGAACTTCTGGTATAATTGTCCAGTCTGAAAAGGATTTTATTTTTTTCATTTTACAGTTTGCCATTTGAAGTGCTTGTGATTTTATCTGAATTCTGGAAGAATATATTTATTTTTAGATTTTCGCACAGAAATGAACTATATGTGGGGATGCTTAGAAGATATGTCAAGAAAACTGCTTTATATTTGCAGTGAGGTATAATCCCAGCCCTGTTTACAGTCACCTTTCCTGCATAGGTACCATTATGGCTGTCATATTTAGGTGACTGCATGCAAAAAAATGTTCAAATAGAAGAAGTGATTTCTGCAGCTGTGCGTCCTGGACCTAGATTGGGGTAAGTCTTGATTCAGAACCACTCAGATGACAAAAGAGTTGCTGCAAGCAAAGGAGTAACTTCAGCAACGTTGCTGAAAGATTTACCGAAGTAAATCTTCGCAAGGGATCTGGTGCAACATTTTAGGGGATGTGGAAGGATGTGGAGAATGGAATTTAAAAGTTGTATTAAAGAGCTTGAAGTTAAGTAATACAGATTCCAATAAGTGCAGCATGATGCAGAAAAAGCAGTGACTCAGTCCCTCAACTGTTCTATAGGTTGGCTTCTACCACGCCATCCTCGACCATTTCAGGAATAGATGGGTGGTAATGAAGTTGTGGTTTAGATTCCACTTTTTCTTTGTGTGGCAGGGGAGCAGGATCCTTTGGCTGTGAATTGACCTACAGTATTTGCTTTTGTGCTGGTGGTTCAGGAGTCTGGGTTACAGGAGCCCTCTGGGTCACAGACTTCTGGATACTAGTGGTGAAGTTGTGTTCGGTTTATTGAAAGAAGCTCTTCAAAGGTTGGCAATTTATTATTAGAATCACACAATCAAAGAGTATCCTGAGCTGGAAGGGACCCATCAGGATCCCCTGGCCCTGCACAGACACCCCAATAATCCCAGCCTGGGCGTCCCTGGGAGCGGTGTCCAAACGCTCCTGGAGCTCTGGCAGCCTTGGGGCCGTGCCCATTCCCTGGGGAGCATGGGCAGTGCCCTTACTGTGGTGGCTTCTGAAATCCTGTTGATAAAAATGGGTAGAATTTTCATGTTTTTAAAGAAAATAGAAATTCTTCATCTTGTAATTTCTACTATTATTCCACCCTTAAGCTTGTAAACTTATGATTAAAGTGGATGGAATTTCAGCCTGATGGTTTACGGGTGGAATAATAGTAGAGACTGACCAGACAAACATTTTCTTTTTGTTTTAAAAATAGAGAGGCTTACATAACGATGCTATACAGAACAACAGTATATGCATATGGATAAGATCTCTGGAACAGTGTTAATCCAACAGCATCCCTTGCCTGCGTGTCTGCTGTTGCTTGCTTCAAAGCAAGGTAATTCTGGAGGGAAGAGATGGCAGTGCCAAGGGATTTAACTGGAGTATTGATCCAGTCCTGAGCAGACTTTAGGCAGGGCTCTGGGTTAGAAATTTGGAGAAACAGGTTTTCAAACCATTGTGAGCTCCTAATTTCTTATCTGCATAAGAGAAAGCCATTCTTCCTCTTTTTTTGTTGAGCACTGTCCGTCTCTTTGTGTTTTGAGTTGTTTGCTGAGATTCATGTCTTAGTGTGTGGCATGTGCTTAGGAAATCTGAGGCCCCGTTTTGGAGAATAAAAAAAAACAAACTAGTGAACATGTCTGAATGCAAACATCAGGATGGGATCAGCAGCTTTCCTCTTGCTATGAAAGTGGCCTTAGTTTGTTTTCCTTGTTTCTCTTTAACAGAAAAGCATAGACTTTATCTGTCAAGTTTGGAAAAAGATAAAGAGCAAGTTCACTTGAAATATATATTTAATAGGGAAAATTTTCCAGGATTTATATATACAGGTGGGCATTTTCCCAAAAGTATGTTAGGTGTTGAGGCCATAAAAATGTTGCTGCTAACCAAAATTCTAGCCCCGAACGTATCTATAAATACCATAGCCTCACCCCTTTGGCTCTGTGAAATTATATGTAGCTGGAATAATTTCATACATCAGGACATAAAAGGACCTTGGTAAACTTGTGCTTTTATAATGAACAAGGAAAAGTTTATCCAGGTTGCCCAGTTTATCCACACAAAGACAGCTCTTTACTTGGGGAAGGGGAGGGCCTTACCTCTTAGACTTTCCTCCTTAGGATTTTATCTCATCTTGTCCCAAGATTTTATTAATAAAAGCAAAACAACTTTAATGTTTATGCATGTTAGGCAGACAGAGCTCTGCATTTTGGAGTCGTGGCTAATTAGATTTGTGGAGCCTGTGCAATTTTGGATATTGGGCAGGGAGATTGTTTTTGCAGGAAGACACAGAGGAAGGAACACAGTGCTCGTATTCCCTTTCTTACAGTGGCAGCAGCATTTTCCATGCCCTATGTGGGTTCATTATGTTGGTGTGCTGTTCCTGGGGAAGCAGGCTTGTTGAAGTTCACCTTTGTGTTTGGAGAATTCCTTTTAAACTGCTATTCAGTAAAGCTCTGAGTATCAGATATTTGCACATCTCCAGTGGAAAACAGTCTGAGGGAAGAATCGGCTCATAAACCAAAACAAATACTGCCTTTCTAAGGGCTTGTAATGGGCTGTAAGCCCATATCTGCTTCAGCTTTGAGGGATGACTAAGATGTTTCTCTGTTCTGGCAATACCCACTTTGGATCCTGCTGCTTAATTTCGTCTACAGGCCTGCTCACCCCAGCTGCATCTCGAAGGGAGCACAGCTGGCGTGCAGTAAATGCACCGGCAGAGTGTGCAGGAGCCGGTCTTTTGTTGCCGATGGATGTGCCCGGCTCCAGGGCGTTCTCTGAGCTGGGGTGGTTCAGGCTGTGGTTCGGGCTGCTGAGCATGGCCAGCCATGTGATGCTGAAGGACAGGCTGCTGCTCCTCTCCTCCCAGCACAGCCGTGCCTCTTATGTGCGTGCAGTAGCTGTGGTCTGGTGGATGCCCAGAGGCTCAGCTTTCCCTTCCAAGCCTTTATTTTTGCAGGAATCTGAAATAGCAGAGCTGAAGCTGCTGAATAAGCCTGACTGAATCCAGGGGACCAGATCTGGCTCTCCCCTTTGCCTGCCACAGAAACGTGGAGAGGAGAAATTCCTGCGAGTACTTCAGGGAATTGTTTGATTAGCGGGTGAAAGGAAAGCCAGCCAGGGTTTTCTAATCCCATCTCTATTCTTTTTACCACTCAAAGGTCTAATGGATATAATTGTTCTTTCTTATGATTTATGTTTTTAAATTACTCCCTAGTTTTCTGGTGTGGGAGTCTATCAGCCAGTGCTACTGAAATGAAAATCAAAACCTCGCGATGAACAAGTTCCTTAGATCTTTGTTTAAGAAAATAGTAAGAGGGAGTTGTATTCGTTCTGCTTTGGTCATGTTGGATAAGGTGTATCTTTGAGATTAAAAAGTCCTGACGCTCATGGGAGGAGGGGAGTGCTTCTTTCTTTTGTCTCCAGCGTTGCAGCAGAGATGCTAATTAACCACCAAACAAATTGGATTTGGGCAAGTTTGCCTTTGCTATGGCAGTGAAAATGTTTTGTTTGGGAGAGCTGCGCAAATTACACCTGCAGGCGTTCACGCAGAGATAAATCAGCCCCTGGCTGCCCCAAATCTTCCTGCTTCAGTCCGCAGAAATATGCCAGAGAAGCTTTGGGAACGGCAAGAGTCAGCGAGCATGTTCTGGAGCAGACTGTGTACGGGCACAGCCCCGAGCAAAGACGTCACAGCGAGGAGTGACTGTGATCCCAGCACAGAGAGGCTCCATCAGCGGGACGGGCACGTCAGGGTGAGCAGCTCGGAATGTGGGGCTGCTCTGCTCTTCTTCCCCAACGACAGGACTCTGGGCTGGATTTTCCTGTGACTACCATTCTGCATCTTGGGCATTTTGGCAAGAGAAAGACTGTTTTCTGAAAAATCAAGCATTAAAACATGGAATAAGAGGCCTCAGGCTTAGTAACAGCGTTTAGGAGAATAATAAATGCTCAGCCTTGTGAAGCTGCGTTTAGTTGTACATTTATTTGGGGATTTTTTACAAGCATAATGGAAAATTATGCACTCGACTCTTCTCAGGGTTGCCGTGGGATTCAGGGGACCTAATTTCCCTAAGACTATGAAAATCCCAGGCTTTACCATGTAATTTTTGTTTGCCTTTACACTGCTGTGCTAGTCTCTGAGCCTTCTTTCATCCACAGCAAATGCTTGGGTGCTGCAACAGAAATAGTTTAAAAGCCAATGATTTGAGAGAAAAAGAGCTGGAGCTTCTTAGATGTCTGGGGACTGGATGAAGTAGGATTAATCTGGCATTAAGGCAGAAATTTGTGAGAGAAGCTCGGTCAAGTGACTGGCTGGAGAGAGGGGGGATTCATGAAGTCAAAGTCATTTCTTCAGCCAAAGGGGGATCAGGCTGACATATTTCTGACAGGGTGTTTTGCTTGGCCTCTCCCACAGACTCTGGGTAGCTGTCACATACTTTCTCTGCAATTGCTTGGCATTCTGAGAGCTCATGCCTTAAAAAAAGACTCTTAAGAGCGAGCAGCTTTCCAGAAGGTCATTGGAAATCTAATGCTACAGTGTAATGAGGTTTGTGAGTTACCTGTAGTGCAAGTAACAGTGCTGACGAGTTGCTTTTCAATTTTTAATTCTTGTACAGTAAGTAGTTGGCCATTAAGATGGGTTGTCTATGCAAAGTGGTTCCATAAAATGCAAATTATTAGCTTCTATGTGGGTCAGAAAACATTGCATACTTGGTGTAACTCTTGTAGTTAAATAGACTCCTTTGCTAAGCAAATCATTTAAGCAGTGATTACTCTCAGCATTGTCAAAAACATACATGAGTTCTTGCTGAGTGTAAATAAAAGGGTTTCAGCTTTGAGTGATGACTGCAGGATTTGGCTTAAAAGCTATTTTTGGGCCACGGGCACAGCCCAAAGCCAGGGGATGTACGTGGCTCCGCTTCTGGAATGGCGTCAGGATGGAGGATGACTAAGTCACCCCTGCAACTTCCTCGTTGCTCCAGAAAGGTGGTGATTTATTGCAGCTCTGTGTCAGCAGTAAATCGCTGTCCACCCGCGCTGATTCAGCCACCCAACGTAGCTGGGAGTTAGGGATGTGCCCCAGGTCCCTCCCGGCTCCTTCCCACCCAGCAGCTGCCGAGGGTGGAAACAGGGCCATCGCCCTTCCTGCCCCGTGTCCGAGCGCCGGCCCATTCGCGGATCCTGTCCCTGTGGATACATGGGATCGGGATGGCATTCCTGCCGAGTCAGGGAAGATTGGCTGGGCAAAGCCTCAGGGCTTTGGGCTTCTGAACGTGCTGAGGTTGAAGCAATAGCAAATGTGGCAGAATCAGCACACGGTGATGTTGCTGCTCGGTGAAAAGTTGGTCCAAACCCTTCCAGGCCCTGCCCTGGCTTTCCTTTGTAGGCAGAACAGGTTGGGCAGCAGCACAGGACTGGGGAGACTACACAAAACAAGGGGGAGTTCGCTGAAGGTGTTCATTAAGTGTGATGAGTCCAGGGTTCTTGTTTTTCTGGGGTTTACAGTGCCTTCAGTGCATGAGGACGGATTTCTTTGCTCCCATTTTAATGAGTAAGGCAAGTAGTTGTTTTACTGCTGCCTTTTCCCTCCTGCCCACCCTCCAGAAGAAAGCTCAAGGTGCAAACCCCCACCAGTCTAAAGACCTGATTTTGAAATGAAACACTTCATTTCAGGTACAGGAATGATCTGGCTGTGATGGAGACTGATGGCAATGCCTCCTCTCATCCACCCTGCTCTCCCAAGAGCCAGTGCTGTCCTGGGAAAGCACACGAAGAACCCACTTGCTTGCTCTTGTCGTCACAGCCCTTATCTCTTTAGTGGAGAGTAAATAACCAGGCTAATTGTTGTGTTCCTGTATGTTTTGTGCCCTAAGCCAAATGCAAAAGCAACAACTCTTTTCTAGGGCATTTTTGCATCATGCCGTGCTTTGAAAAGGCACAAACAGGCTGTTGTTGGCCATAATGGGCATCAGCTGCTTCCCGAGCTGTTGCCTTGCCAAGCAGGAGGCAAGTTTTGATGCAGTCCTGGTCAGAGGCAGAGTTGGGAGGGAAGATCCCAGGTGAATTAACCATGCCATAAGGATAGGGAAATTATGCCCCAAAATCTGTGGGCCTTCCTAGCATGTGGGGTCAAGCTCCACTTTTGATCTTGGTTGTGACTGAATATCCTCGGGAATAAAATCTGCAAGTAAGAGTGGAGGCAGCCCTGAAGACTTCTGGATTTCTCTTGCATGGTTACTGCCTGGTGAATGGCACTGTCTGGTTTGCTGATGGATTCTTTTAATGAGTAAATTGGTGACTGCTCTATTTTTTTAAGTGTTCAATTTCCCATTATTTTTTTCCCTTGTCTATAATTTTCCATTCCTTACCTGCTGCCATCTCCCCTGACATGCCGTGAACATGCCTGAATTTTTGCGTTGAAATGGTTTTATTGCTTTCAAAATACTGAGTGTGACTGGGTGTAAAAATGAAAGTAGCATGCGAGCTTCAGCCTGCTGCTTCAGTGCCAGTGGAATCAAACTCCACGAGTTAGCATCTGTATCCATAAGGTCTTTTCCAAGTGCAGAGTAAGCTGGGGTGCTACTGTGGGAATGCTGCCCAGTGTTGAGGGGGGAAAACCCCAGCACTGGAGGAGTGCAGGGACCTTTCTGTATCGTCAGACTGCAGGACTGGTTTTGGGCCTTGATTTAAATGTCAAAGAAGTGATGGAAAGCAGAAGATGGGAGTGACTTTGGCCCTTGAGGCAGAGTATGCCTGTTGGTGGTAGGGGTTGGAAGCTGTCTCCAGTTCCTCATCCCTACCTGGTCATTAACCACCAGGTTGGAGGATCTGAGCTGCTCTAGGACTAAGTTTAAAACTGATGGAAATTACAGCAGGCTTGGGGGCAGCACCTTAGGCCTTCAGCTGTTTGTACTTACCTGGAAACGTAGGAGTGCTGCGTTCATGTGTCTTTGGCAATTCCCCTAGTTTCTGTCCTGTTTGCTGCTTTGTTTTAGGGAATATTGGGGAAAAAAGAGAACGAGCATGCACTGGTAAAACAGCTTCAAAGCTGGAGATAAGGAGGAGAAAATGTACATGCTTCCAGATATCGCTGGAACAGGAGAAAAACGACATGGGGTAGGGAATGGTGCACCAGGATGGGAGTTGGGAGACCACAGCTCCTTCTCCCAGGGGGCTGTGGAGCCACTGTGATGGGAGTTGCCCATCCAGGCTCTCTGCAGCCACAACAGTGTCTTTGTGGTAAGGCTTTGAGCTTGTTCTGTGCTTTGCTATCACAAAAATAAAAACTGGCTCTTTTTCTCACCTTTGAAGTGGGGTTTTTTGGGTTTTGTTTTCTTTTTTTTTTTTTTTAACAGAGAGAAATCTGGATTATTTTTCAAAATCCTTTGATCAACTTGAACCTCAGTAGCTTAATTCTGTTCTCATAACAGATTTGCTTGTCAAGTACTATTTTTAAGTTCAGAATTACAACGGAGAGTATTTTCTCTTGCTGTCTACAACAAGTACTAATGCTCAGAGTGCCGTCCTGGGGCTGGGGTGTGCATCCCTATTTCCCGGTGATTTCAAAGCTTCACCCACCTCTGCAGGGCGAAGGCGGTGCTGCTGGACTGCAGGGTTGTATTGCTAATAACTGTAAACAACAATTCTGACTCACTGGTCATGGAAGACAGAAGTACAGTCAAATATTGTGGCTATGTTAATTTGTTTACAAATAGGAAAATTTATGTAAATATCAGTGCAGATGAGGTTTAGCACATCTTTCTGGTTGCTCTCTTTAGAAGGTGTATGGCTCCCCTGCACATCTGGCATTTGGTTGTCCCCCAACTTCAGCTCCCCACCACCTTCCTACAGTCCCAGCCTACCTCATATAGACTGGAGTCTTCAGGTACCTTGGGCTTAGCATGTGTTAAAAATGAACATCTAGGAAGAAGTGCCGAGTAATGGTTGGCCACTCTGAAGCCCAGCAAAGGAGGTATTCACAGATGTTCATAGCATGGCCTGGGTTGGAAGGCACCTTAAAGATTATATCATTCCAACCCCTGGAATAGCAGGGACACCTTCCACTACACCAGGTTGCTCCAAGTCTCATCCAGCCTGGCCTTGAGTATTTCATGTTGGCCGACTCTTCATTTTAGGGTAAAGGCAGAGCCTGAGCATGTTGTGTCTGCATCATCACCATCCAGAGCTGGTGTCAATAACCAGAAAAATGATGTGGAGGGTGGGAATATAATGTTTGTAAATGTAATAAACAGGGAGGTGGCGAGGTGGAGGGTTGAGATGGAATGTGAAGAGCTAAACAGCTGATGGCTGGAAACATGAGCAGGAGAAACTGAGGCACAGCCTAGCAAAACCAAAAGGAGGCACTTGCTGTTGGAAAGGAAATTGTGTAAGGGCACACGTGTGCTTTGCATTGCTGTCTCAGGGCGTGTGGTCGGGGGCAGAAATGATCAAATGCTTCTTTCTCCTATCTTTCATACGGTGTGTGCTATGAATAAAAGCTTTCTGAGTGAGTGCTCAGGGCCAGAGCTGATTTCTGTAGGCTGCCATGGCTTTGTGTTGCTCTTCCTTTTTGTTCGCCCTTCTCTTCTAATGGGTGACATACATTTGGGCTGGATCCAAACAGAAAATTTGTCACTTGAATCATGCTGAACAGCACCACTAGGTATGGGCAAGGCAGAAGAGGAAGGATTCAGTCAGGGTTTTTCTTCAATTCTGGAATATTAAAGATCAGCCAAAAAGCTTGTAAATATTCCAGTTGTGAACTGCTGTGATTCTGCTTAATGTGCTTTACTGATTCTTCCTGTCATCTCTTCCAGAGGGAAATGTTAATATTCCACTTAGGAGCAGTATTTCTTTTGATCTTTGGCTGCACCCCTCGTTTGTTCCCTAAACCTTCTCTCTTTCTACCACAAACCACTTAGATAACTGGTGTTACAGGAAAATAATCACCACTTGTGTTAGTTCCCTGATTCTCAGTGGTGCTGATTTGTATTCTGGGATTTGATCACAAGACAGACAAGTAGATGAGTACGTAAAAGGCAAAGCAACAGCAACAAGAAAAAAAGAAATTGTATTTGATTGAAATCCATTTCTCTGCGGTGCTTTAACTACAGCTAATCGGGTGTGTGTTTTTGGGGGAGAACTGAGGGTATGAGTGAAGTTTAATGCATGAGCCTTCACTTGTTAAACTTGGGATCGGGCTTCATGGAAGAAACCAGTTTCATCATGGCATGGACGCATTGTTGGGAAAGAGGGAGCACTGGCTGTAGGAATACAGTGATTTGTAATTCCAGTAGCTTTGGCTGGTTGAAGGCCCTGCTCTGTAGCTGGAGGCTTGTTGGTATTTCTGTTTTATGTCCCCACCCGTGCTGCGTGGTGTTGCAGTGACCTGCAGAAGCCAGAGCAGCACGAATTTCCTTGCAGTTTCGTGTTGCCACTTGTGCTGGCACACGGGATGTTTGACAGGAGAGGTCCTGGCAGGACACCAAGGAACAGGAGCTGGCTTGTCAGCAGAGGTAATGGAGGGAAGGCACGGAGCTGGTGCAGCAGGGCCTCGTGTCCAGGGCAAAGAGCTCCAGTGCTGGCTTTGGGCAGGGAAGGTCATGTGTGTGGTATCTGTAAAGTCTTAGGCAACATAAAGTTGTTCCATGGGGGTCTTCTTTATTGGTTTAAAATTTTAAGGAGTTTCTAAAAAGCTCTTAAGAAATTCTTTGGTTAACTTTGCTTCCAAGTCAAAAGGATGTTCTTATGGAGCTTCCTCTCAGCAGCACTACCACCACTTCCCATTTCCTCTTCTTAAATTTCCCCTCACCACATTACCAGCTGTGTTATGTTGGTGCAGTGAAACCCCAGATGAGATCAGGTGTTGTTCTGGGAAGTGCAGTCTTGCCTTTTGGCAAGGGGATTGGCTTCCCAAAGCTCACAAGGTGGGCAAGAGGGAAGGAAAAGGGAGATGGACAGGAGAGCCCAACAGGTTATACCATAATGATCAGTCCATGTTGCCTTGCTGCGTTGCACTTCTTGCAACTTTAGTTACTCTTTGAAGAGAAAAGAGTTGCCCCTGTGCTTGGGTTGGGGTAGGAGGGAGTGTTATTACCCAGTGGTTGCTGTATTCCTGCACTGTTTGCCATGTATCTGCTTTTGGTTTCTCTTGGGTGCAGGATGAAATGGACTTCATGGATCTGATGTAGTTGTTGGGAATAACTGCGTTTTCAGCTCATCTTTAAAGTCTTGGGTGGGCTTATGGGGTCTGTGTAGGATGGCTGGGGGGGTTGGGGGATTCCACTGAACCCTTCTTGAAGAAGGAATTGCTTCTTTCTTTGTTTCTGTACATCCCCAGCAGAGCTTTTTTGGATAACAACAGTTTGGGAAAGCAGAGGAATATAATGAAAGTTTGCTGTCAAATTTGCAAAAGAAAAAGGCCTGTTTCTTCTATGGATATAAGAGCAGAGGGGTGGAAAGGTGGAGCTTTCTTTTGCTTCTGCTGTGCTACTTGTCCTTTGCTTTCCTGTCTGTGAAAATGTAAAATGTAAATGTAAAAAATGGTGTAAAAATGCCAACCACGTCTGCTCAGCACAGGGGAATGAAGGAGTAAAAAGCTCAGTGAAATTGCAAAGTGTCTCCCCATTCATAAAAAGGAGCAACTGTTCTGTTGGGTTTGGGGAGGGGTTGCCTGTCTTTCATTTCTTTTACATTGTTTTCTCATCTTCCTCTCCAATGTGTGCTGAAGGAAGTGCTGGTATTCCTGCAGTCTCCGAGGAATGATGGATTATCATCTGTTAAGGGACTGACAGTCTAATTGAAATGGTGAATTTTGAGCACGCTGTGAGTGCACTTGTTCCTTGTGTGCTCAGTGCACAGACTCAGTGTCTGTGATGTATGAATGTTTGCTAGTGACAAAACTCATTTTCATGTTTATACACTTAATGATTTGTTTTGGTAAAACCCCCTTATTTTTAGCCTCTTTGAAGCCAGTAGAAAAATTAATTTACTTTTAGAGTTGGTCACTTTTTTTAAGGTTGCACTTTTTTCCTCCCAAGCCTGCAAGTAGCATTTTCCCTCATGTTTTCTGCCTACTCGACTATGCACAGCCAATCAGAATGTTATTTTTTATTCCTACTATAACTTGTATGGTAACTAAGCAATTTATTCTGTTCTCCATCAGATTCCTGCCTTAGCTGAGGACAGCATAAAATGACTGAAGTGATTGGGCAGCGACTCTAAGAACAAAGGGTTTGCCATGTTCAGTCTCCTGAAATGCCTCTGTGCAGATGTGGGAGCAGGGGTGGTAGGAATGCACCTGTTCCTCCAAAGGAACTCTAATCAAAGGTGCAAGTGCCTGTAACTGAAGGTGTGTTTGTAACAATTATAATAATAATCTTTACCGTAGCTTCTCAGTACAATCATAGAGTCATTAAAGTTTGAAAAGATCTCTAAGATCGAGTCCTGCTGTTCCCCCTGCATTGCCAAGCCCACCACTAACCGGCGTCCCCAGGTGCCACATCTACATGTCTTGTAAATCCCCTCAGGGATGATGACTCCACCTCTGCCCTGGGCAGCCTGTTCCAGTGTCTGACCACCCTTTGAATGAAGATATTTTCTCTCATATTCAATCCAGTATTCCCAATCTAAACTTTCCCTGGCACAGTTTGAGGCCGTTCCCTCTCATCCTGTCCCTTGTTCCCTGGGAGCAGAGCCCGACCCCCCCCTCCTGTTAGGGAGTTGTGCAGAGCCAGAAGCTAATAAGGATAAATACGAAAGTAATAAGGGTAAATAAGAAGGTAATAGGGATAAATTAGTAGCAGGAGGCATGCAGAGACCATAGGGCAGATTGCAGCATAGGACAGCTGTCCTAGGTAAGCACCCAGTGTCCCCTGGTGACCCTGAGATTAGCAGTAGTGACAGACAGGGACACTACCTGCGATTCCAGGTTTGGTACCTTATGCATGTTGTGAGTTAATTAGTGATTTGTGTGCAGATTGAATCGGATGGCAGTAATTACTACGGTGCCTGTGCCGAAGGAGACGTCTCCAGGTCTGTCAGGATTTCGGGAGGGCAGGTGGGTGTCGTGCAGACAGACCATGGCTGCAGGAAGCACTGGGTTTAGGTTGGGTTTTCTGCCGACTGCTTGGCACCAAAGCCTCACTCGTCCCTACCTTTCACTCTCCCCCCATTTTACATGTGTTAATTGGCTTCAGCCAAAAGATGTTGCTGCCGAACTCGTTACAAGTGGAAGCCAGTCTAAACCTCGTTGTAGCAATGTACATATTCAGGCACTTTGTCTGAGGTGATCTTCAGAAACGCAACACAACAGCAGCAGCAAATGTGCTGGAGCCTTGTCTGGAGCTGTGGAAACCTGTCCTGGCCTTGGGTTTGGTGTCAGCAGTCACCCTGCTCTTGGTGGCTTTCCATTCTCCTTTGTCAGCTGTGTGAGGAAGCAAACTTGATGCAGGAGGAGAAGATAAGTGGAGACTGAAATTAATATTAAGCACTTCTAGATTAATTTCACTGACAAAATCTCTGCTTGTTTTCTGTGGGAGGAGTGTTTGCCAGAACCGTGCCAAATTTTCCAAAAAGGAGCTGGAGAATGTTAAGCACAAACCCCACAGCATTTCACAGGAGTTTATTCTGTTGTTTCAGTAGTGACTCATCTCCAGAATGATCCATCCTCTTCACTATGTATATGTGGGGGAAAAAAAAACACTGACAAAGGTCTCAGAGCCATCTCGGAGCCATACAAAATGCAGTGTCCTGTTCAATTATTAGTTAAAGCATCCGAGTGTCTCAAGCCCTTAGGCAATTTTGAGAGTTATCCTGACAAAAGATGTTTGCAGTCAAACCTGGTTCACTTTTTGTTAAACATCCTGAATTTTTTAAAGAGTGTGGAATGAGACAGAAGTGGTAGGTATAGACAGAGAAGTGCTAGGTATGATTCTCTGAATGGACAGAATTATTGTTTTTGAAACCTCAAGGGTTGTTAAGAACATCACTTTTTTCCTTTCTGTACATCACATCTTTGGCTAAATGACCTGAAAATTAAATATCAGCATTCCAGTGTGTTTATTAAATGCTTTGCTTCCTGAGGTGGCTGTTCAGAAAGCTGAGGGCTCTTGTCTTCATTTTCTTCCTGCCCCTACTCAGCATCCTCAAAAGGCAGCAGTGAGTACAAAAACAGGAAAGGGGAATGATAAAGTGTGGGAATCAAGGGAGTGCTGAGTTAGCAATGCCAGGAGGAAACAGCTCTAACAACAGCCTTGCTGCTGGTGAAAAATAAACTGGAGGTGAACTGACTTAAAATACTTCTGAAAATGGAGTTCTCTTTCTTGTCAAATTTTTCTGTGACTTCTTCTAACAATTTTTTGATGCAATAAAGTAGAAAGCACACCCGTTGTAGTGACTGGATGCTGGCATTAGTGTTTTAGCAAACACCTACACAGCATATATATGGACTAAATTATCTAAAGGGCTTGTTAGCATATCATCTACATGCAGAAGAAAGTGATGGTGGTGATGGATGCTGCTTAGAAAACTGTGTGAAGGACTCTGGCTCCTTTTTGCTTTCCTTTTTGTTGTTTTTTCCACAATAAAAATGTCCACTGTTTTTGAGGAGGTCTTTTTCTCTCTGTCATCATTTTTTGTTGTTGTTTTGAAGGACTTAAGATATTTTTCCCTATTTTATCATAGGAAAATTTTGTAAGGTATCCAGCCAGTGCTTTTGTGAAGTTCATAGAGCAGGTGAAATAGTGGTGAGCAGAACAATCCACCAGTGACAGCATTTGATCTACAGAACAAGCTGTTTCTGAGAAAAGTTGGGTAATGCTTGACTTGATTTTGTTTTGTTTTGCTTCCGTTTCTTGGCTTCCAAATCAGTGTTGAAAAATACCTGCCAACCGTAATTGTTTTACTGGAAGTTTAATGCAAGGTCTAATTTTACTGGAAGCCTGGAGGAGAGGAGGAGAAAGAGCTGGAGAATGGCATCTGATGTGGAGCAATGGTGATGTCAGGCACATTTAAGATAAGTGAGCTTGCTGTTA
This sequence comes from Dicrurus megarhynchus, assembly GCA_013399195.1. Classification (NCBI taxonomy): domain Eukaryota; kingdom Metazoa; phylum Chordata; class Aves; order Passeriformes; family Dicruridae; genus Dicrurus; species Dicrurus megarhynchus. The sequence goes on along the minus strand of VXAD01003101.1, from coordinate 122,305 downwards.
ATAAAATAAACACACAATGCTGCTTTTGGCCCACCGTGGGCCATGGAAGTACTTGTGGCAAGCTGGTCACTTCACTGCTGGACCAAAAGTCTTGGCTGGTAGTTTTGGTTGTCTTTCACCAGGCCCTCTTGGCATGTGTGTAACTTTGAGCCCTCAAGCTTGTTGTAGTTGAAGTATGTGTGTGTTTGAAGTGCTTTGGCTGAAAAGAAAATCAGTACTATTCTGATACGGAGACAGGAAGTATTAAATTGCTTAAAATACTATCTTTTCTCATGGGATTCGGGTTTTGTGTTAAAAACTCACTATTGTGCTGGTATTTCTCCATCAGGGAACCTTTGAAGCAATTTCAGTATTTTGACATGGGTCTGCTAAAACCTTCCTTGTTCAGCTTTCCTCTTAAGAAGGACAGAAAGTAAAGAGAAGAGAGAAAAAAGTAAATTTTCAGAGAGAATCAAGACAAAGAGCAGGCTGACTGGGGAGGATCCAATTTCTTCCACATTATGTGATGCTCCGTGGTGGAGATTCCCAGATGTGCAGGCACAGAGATGTAGCTGGTGTGAGACAGGTGAGTTACACCTGATGGCTTTGCATCCAGCAGAAACCCAGTGATTTATCTTTGTTCCCAAGAGGAATAGTTTGAGAGGAAACATCTGTTGCTCTTAGAACTTGAGGTTGTTTTGATACAATCCTCCTGGTCATCCCTCTGGAGTTCTCCTCCCTGTGTTCAGGGTGAGCTGCCTTCATTTTGTGGGTCGCTTATTTATTTATTTATTGAGTGCAAGATCAAACCCCCTTTTCAGATCCCCCAAATCTTTCATTTAACTTTACTCAGCACATTATGTAGTGTACCACTGACTTCTGGTTTTGTTACCCATCACAAAAGGACGTGAGGAGTTTTAACTGCAGGACTGATACATTTCTGAAATTGGAGAGATGATAAAGGATTGGTGGTTCAGATGTACTTTGTGGGAAGCGTTTACAGAGCACAAGGGTTGTGGTAGGAGCAGTTAACATTGCCTTTTAATAATTTAGGTGAAAGTGTTTGGGAAGAATGCAGTGGGAAACTATTTTCATGTTGTTCTCAGAGGGAAAATAGAATCCATCCTGTGAGCATTGGGCAGGACAGTGACAGTGCTGGGCACAATGCAGTTTTGTAGCTTGCTGTGAAAATGAAGAAGAATGAAGGGGAAGGGGAAGGATGAAGGGAAAAGGGACTCTCTTCCCTCACCCACTTTTTCTTCAGGGAAAAAAATCCCGGACCCATAGGTTTTCTCAATTTACTCATTGGGAATAAACTTGTAAAGGTGTTTATAAACCGCAGGATTTATGTGATTTCTCTGGTTAAGCAAATCAGCAGAATCTGCTTAGGCAAGGAGCCAGGGGAGGGTTTTACTGCCTTTCTTTTAAATTTCAGGTAGAACCTTAAAATTAGGGGTTGCTACAAGTCCCTCCAGCGTGTTTCATATAATTTGATATTTACACACCGAAAGCCTGTCTAGACTCTTCCCAGTTGTGTTTATTATGTACAGCGTCAATCACTGCGTGTCTCTCCTTGTCAGTTGGAATATATAAGATTCATCCTGGTCTATCTGCATCTCCCTTTTCCCCATAAAACTCCCTCCAGAAGACTTACTCCCTTTTTCCCATAAAACTGCTCCTGCCAGGAGCCCAGCAGTGTCCTGAGCATTGGTTTTGTCTATGAGCATGGAATGTTTTAGCTGATGCTCCAGGCTTGCTGCAGAGACCTCAGCTGACTGGATCTGTTTCTGGAAACCATCTGTCATGGTTTAATAGATGTTGGGGGAATGGGAGGAGAATCAGAAAAAGGTAAAACCTGTGGGTTGAGATAAGAGCAGTTTAATACTTGAATTAAGCAATAACGATATTATTAGTGTTATTAGTATACTGGAAAGGGAGACCATTAAAGAGGGGAGTACAAGCCAGACAGATGAGTGATCCCAGTGCAGTCCCTCACCTCCCACCCACTGATGCCCAGCCCGTCCCCCAGCAGCCATCGGCCCTCCCGGCCAACTGCCCCAGTTCACACTGGGCATGGCATCCCGTGGTGTGGAATATCCCTGTGCCCAGGGGATCAGCTGTCCTGGCCATGCTCCATCCCAGCTTCTGGTGCAGCTCCTTGCTGGCAGAGCCTGGGACACTGCAAAGTCCTTGGTTGGGGGTAAGCTCTGCTCAGCGACAACTGAAACATCGACATTATTCTCAGGCTGAATCCAAAGCTCAGCACTGTACCAGCTACTAGGGAGAAAATTAACTCTCTCCCAGCCTAAAGCAGGACACCATCTTTTAAGCTGAGGGTGATTCATTGTTTTCACAGCTGAGGGCTGATCTATTTTAATCTGGAACCCACTGCAATTATGTTTAGATGCCTCTTTGCACCTATGTGAGATGGGAATTGTGGTATCCTCCATCTCCTGTGTGGTACCCACCATGCTCTGAAAACTCGTTCTGATGGCTGGAATGAGCAGCATTTTATAAGGACTGGATGATGGTAGTTACAGTGTTTATTGTTTAACCCAGTTGGAGTTTTTTGTGTATTCTATAGAAGTAAAGTTAGTTGGAGTAGGAATTGCAAATTGTCTTCTGTGTGACCTTGTGCTAGTGATTGTTTATCTTCTGTTTTATGCTTTAATCACAGGCTTTTTGGGGGAGCCTACTCTTGCTCCATGCTTACAGTGTCCAGCACAGTGGGATTCTTTCTCATGCTGCTCCTATGAACTACAGAAATTGAAGTAATAATGAAATTTCATGCAGCTCTCTTTCCTCTCCTCCACAAGCTGCTTTAAATTGTTCAACTCCTCCTTTCTTATCTGCAGCCCTGTGAATTGTGCCTAGAATTGTTCTGAGCTTGTCAGAGCTCTCTGCTGCCTGTTTGGTAACAAGGGACACTGTTTACTTGCATACTGGTAAACCCTTTATGTTAAACAGGAGCAGAAGCTGTTTGCTGTGTTCTGAGGAATTCAAGAAATCTTGAACAACAAACAGTTTTTCCTGTTTCTTTTCGAAATGCTGAAATATTTACTTCTTGTCTTAATCTTGCAGCGACATCCTTCACAGAACATGTGTTTTAAAAAAGAAGCAAATCTGAAATCTGTAGACAAGGGATTAGAAAGTCAAATCCCAATTTGGAAGGTAGATGTATTTATTCTGTGTTCACACTTGATTACAGTAGATGCAGCATTTGGTTTTGTTTTGGTCTTTTTCCTATCCCTTGCTGCTTCTGGAAGCATTTTGCATATTTAATTAACAGTTTCACATTTGAATTATTCCCCACCAAATTTTTGCTTCCCATTATCGGTCTCTTCTCTTCAGCTGTCATCCGAAACACTTCCTTTCAAGTGCAAGAATGAAGGGAACACTGGAGCTCCTGTTTCTGCAGAGGTCTGTGGATGCAGCCTTGAGAGCATTAAAAGGCAGAAGAACTCACAATTCCTTGTGAATAACTGTGTGAGTGTTGGTCCTCCTGGGGCCGGAGCTCCTTGTCCTGCACATCTGCAGAGAGCCTTGGGAAGGAAGGAGCTCCTTCCATTCCGGGTCTCACTGACCTGCCTGGCAGGGCTTCACTGATCCCTGTCTGTAGGACTGAAATGAAATCCCTTATTGCCAGTGCATTCCAGTTGTACAATATACAGGAATTTGGTTTTTGCGAGTGGCTGAAAACGAAATATCGATTTATTTTCTCATTTAATGGAATTGTCTTCCTTCCTTTACTTATAAACAAAACACATGCACGTGAAAGGGGAAGATTTTTGTTGGCTTTTTGGGGCTGGAATCCTACCAAAGCAGTGATAATTTGCTTTACTGATTCCTTTTCAATTGATTGGAAACAACAAGATTTTTTTTTTTTTCCTGACTGTGTTCATATTGTGCTCTGTGAACATTACATGGCCTTTCTCTTCCCGACCCGTGGTAAAGCAGATCTCTCTGTTGCTGGATGTTTTCCCTGGTCTGTCCTGCCTTGGGTGCAGTTTTCCAGGTCCTTGGTGCCTTTGAGGGTCCTGGTTCCAGCTGTGCAGTACAGGTAGTTTGTGGTAACCATTCTTGTTTATACCAGGGTCGGGATGCTTGGAGCATGAATCCATGTTCCCAGCTATTCTGCTATGAAGACTTCCCAGTGCAGAGTGATAAATGTGTCATTGTGACCTGGATTTGCATCTCTGTGTCTTCACCTGGAGTCACAGCTCATGAAACTGAACTCATTTGTTTAAAAAATCTGTATGTGGAGTGAGGAGTTGGTAAGGGATCCAACAAGATATTTCCCACCTCTCTGCAGGGAAGGCATGTTCACAGTCGTGGTAAAGGTCTTGGTCAAAGCTGTCTTGTGTTTCTAGAGAAAAATTCCTGCTGAGGATGCAGAAACCTTCCTCTAATCCAGATCATCAGGATTATCTGGATTATTATTGTTATTTATCAACAGGAATACCCTGCAATAAAATCCTTCTGTAGATTTTAAGTTCATAAAAGGCAGACCACAGAGTTAAGATTGGTGGGGTTTTCTCCTCCCTTGCATTTTAATGTTGCTGAATGATAATGGTATCCATTTTTAAACCTGCTTTTGCAGCCTGCAGCCAATTTTCTTCATTGAATTTCATGCAGGTGGACTACATATGAATGCAATATTGTCATTAATAATATGAGTGGTGTCCTAAATATCTTCATGGACTGTGTGTGCACGTCAAGAATGGTTAACCTTCATTTCGGAGGTCTGATGTTTCTTTAGCAAGAAAATAATTGAATAGTACGGGAACATGCTCCCGATAAATAGTGAAGGATGCCCTGTTGTAAGAGAAACTCAAGTGCATGTTAAACAACTGCAGGCAGATCTATTTTGTAATTTAATAGAGGAGCTCATTTGAATGTTTTCCTGAGGGAATGCCACTTCAGTGAGCGTGTTGGTTGACTTGTAAGAACTAAACCACTTGTATCAGAAGGGAAGCCCTGTGGGATGTCGTGTTGAAGAGGGGATGTTGAACAGGGTGTGTGAGTATTTGAATTTTTTGGATATGGATTCGCTGTCACAAGAAAGTTGTGGATGAGGCAGAAAATGAAGGTAATCCTTGGTCAGGCCCAAAGCCCCTCTCCAGTTCTCTTGAAGCCCCTTTAGGCACTGGAAGCACCTTTTCCCGTGAGCCTGAGGCTTGTGCTTCTCTGAGCACTTTGGATACAGGAAATACTGAACACCAAAATGTTGGTTTATTCTTTTTTTAAAGCAAGTTAGAAAGTCAGTAGCATTTTGCCCCTGTGCTTTGTTCCCCAAACCCTGTTCCTGCTGGCAGTGAGCACCTCTGGGCTTGTGCCTGGTATCCAAATGCTGCCGTGGCAGATCCTGAATGGGCTCCTACCCCAGATTTGGAGGTGGCTTCAGGAATTTTAGAAGATATTAAATTTGCAATTTCAATTTATCATTGTCTGCACAGAGCATTTATTCTCTAGTCTGCCTTCCTGTTACATGCTTACTTTTTCCAGCTTGAGCGCCTCTGGCTCTGCAGTTGAAGTTAAGGCTGTTTGGTAAAGGAAGGGGGGAGTTGGTTTTGTTTTGGCTTTTTTCCTGAATTATAAATTATTTTAAAAAGTGGATAAACGTGCTGAAAAATGCTCATATGCGTCATACGCAATTGTATCTGTATATAGGGCAGGTTAGTAATCTTTGCAGAATCACAGCTTACTACCTCAGCTCTGAAATCATTGTTATTTCCTGTAAAAGTGCTTTTCTATTGCATTAAGAGGTTGTGCCCCTTATGTGTCAGCAGTGATCACCCTTTCGGTCATTACACTCGTGGCAATTGTTGACTACATAATCTCATACCTTTTGGCTTATGAGAGATTATTCATGAAGCACAGTGAATGAACTGTGCTATCGTGATGCCTGGCAGGTATAATTTTTTAAGATGCTATGTTAAAATGCATTTTACTGGGTCTGCTAAAATTTCTTTTTATTTTGGTTTACTATTTGCATTGCAATAGCATTAAAACCTTTAACTGCTGTTCTCCGACTCTTTGCTTGCCTTCAGGAATACTCAGGATTTTACAAACTGAATAGGACATGATGCTTTTACCCTGAAAAATTTCTACTATAAGTTTTTTTTTTTTTTTTTCTTGGCAGATAGCCAGCTTTTTCTTAAAAATTATACTTGCAATTAAACAGTGAAAAAAGCAACAATTTTTTCTTGATCTTTTTGTCCAAATATTAATTATATGATTTGTATAAAGCCCTCAGACTTCAAATGCAGCATATCTCCATTTTGAAGGATAAACCTAGGGTACTCTTTTTCCAAATGCCATTAAAAAAAGGCACAAGTGAAGGGGTCTAACATACATACAATTCTGTAAGAACACCATTCCAAGGACAGCCAAATCCCTAAAGCTTTAAGCTTCTCTTTGATCCCAGGGATTAGTGGAGATTTCCGCTTTTGCGTGGCAAATTTTTTGGGCTGTTAGGGATGCCCAGAAGAACTGTGTTTTCCAGGGAGATGAGTCAGGTAGGATCAATATTGCTCCCAGTGGTTGGTAGAGCAGCTCCAGATGGGTTGGAACTTTCCAAGGTTGGAACATTCCACCTGTCCTTTGAGGATTTATGAGGCAGCTGTTGATGGGCTCAGGGACGGTCAGACACATTCAGGTGGCCTTGCCACGCCTGCCTCATGTCACAGGGTTGGAGCAGAGGCTCTCTGAGGAAGACAAAGTTCTTCTTCACCTTGGGTGAAACATTTGCAGTCTTCTTGGGTAATATCACACAACACGAGGGCAATGTTTAAGTCTTGGTGGAAGGATTCTCTTGCCCATGCAATAATAACCACATAATAGCTCATGCTGGGATAGGTGTGGTTGGTCTCGCCTGTGAGGATGTTTCTAGAACAGGCTGATTGTGAGGAAAGCTACGGTGAGAAAGGCTGCAGAGACACCAGAAGGGGATTTTCAGGTGCAAGGAGAAGGCTCAAAGGTGAAATAATTAGAGATATTTGTGGTATTTAGAAGATAGATGTTCTGTAGGCCAGCAACGTCTGTATGTAAGAGAAGGACTGATTTGTATCAGCCATTTACAGTCTAAAATTAGTATTTGTGATATAAATACTGTAATGTGCTTGTAGCATCTCTTCTGGTGACAATCCTGAGCAATGCAGGAATCCTGTTTTGTGCAGTCAGGGTTCAGCTGTCTGGGTGAGCTGTGGCTTCTCTCAAGCCAGAACGACTATGAATTTAAACCTTAACAGTAAAATAGCACCAGGCTAAAGAAATGCTCAAAGAATGGGAACTGTCTCAAAGCATTATCAAAAACATCATGTGGGGTTGTCATTAGTCCTTCAGGAGCTTCAGAAGCAGCGTGGATGTGGTCAGCTGGGGCAAGGATGTGATCCCAGGCTGACTTCCTTCTCCTGGGGTGACTGTGCGAGGGATAAGCCAGGCAGGTTTGGTTACACAGGAGTTTTAATTTGGTTTCATTCAATGGTACAGTCGCTCTTCATCTTCACTGCTCACCCCCAAATCAGCATCCTTTGTCAGACACTCACTGGTGCTGTACCTGGTGAAAAGAGGCACGTTCCTTTGACAGCTGTGGTTGTTAAAACCCAATTTTGTAAATAATTCACCTCCACCAGGGCCTTACAGCCTGAGCAGCTGCAGGTAAGAATCGAGGAGGCCCTTGGTGAGTATTTCATCATCTTTCAGAAGGGCTGTTTTTGGCAGGGACTAAAGCAAAGGAATTCAAGGTAGTAAAATACGTGCACTCAGAGGCAAATATTTTTGGGTGTAGAGAGACGTCGTGTGAGAGCTTCCCATCAAACTCCCAAGTGTGCTTTTGTTATCTAAAGCAAGAAAAGAAGATTCTGCTCAGCAGATGAGAGCAAAATTTAAAGCAGGGGTAAAAACAAACAAGCAAGAGACTTTTGATACTTTTTTTAAAATGATTTGAAGTTGTACTATTCTCCTGCTGTTTTGATAGAATTATCTGTTTCTTGGTTTGTCTTCTGCAGGGGATAGGATACATCATGCTTATGAATGGCATGAGCAATTTTTAAAATTTATTTTATTTTTCATGTGTGTTGTTTCCCATGACCATAGTGTGAAGCTCTAACAATAGAAGCCTACAATTAAGAAAGGATATTATTAGTATCTGAAGGTTTCTGACACTGTTCTTTACTGTAGGTTTGTCAGCATTTATACTTTGTCCTTGTCTCCTGCTTTAAAGTATTTAGTAGTGTACAGTGTGAGGAGTTTTGTTTTGCATAATAAGAATATTGTCAGTGCATAACAAAAGCTTTGTTTATAGTGAAAAACTCCAAACCCACCCCAAACAGAACAATTTCCAAGTGATGCACTTTCGAAGTGGATACCAAGCTGATGCTCCTAGTAATTTTAATTAACACCTGAATTATTATTTGTTGCAACCAATGCTGTTTGCTCTGTTGCAAGACGCTTCTCTTTGACACGTGAATCTGCTGCTCAGCCAGACACTGAATGTCTTAACAATCCTTTATATTTGTCATCTCGTGTTTGGAAACACACAGAGAGCAGAACCCCAGTAGGGTGCAGCCATTTCTTTGCTTGGCATCTGGAATTGTGCTGTGATTTCATGGCTTATTCTTAACCTGAACCATCAGAACACAACTCAGCAGAGGCTGCTGGCTATTGCTTGGCATCGAGGAGAAATAACATAAATCTGAAGGCTAGGGCTGTTTCTGTCAGACATGAAGTTTCCCAGGATTACTGAAACCTCATCTGGAGTCGTTGCACAAGTGCCTGGGCTTGGGGAGCTTGATGTGCTCGTGTCACAAGGGTTATGGGCCCTTCCTCCCCCACCCCATCCTTCCTCTCCTGCAAGGCAGTTCTTCCCAGCTCCTTGGAGGAGAGCTGCACAGTCACAGAATATAGTGCTTTAATTTAGAAGTTCCGTACAGTGTTGTTATTTAGAGGGGGAGATCTCATTTGGATTCATATTAATCAAAACCCCTTGAGGTTTAGGTTAAAGGCAATAAATAAATGCAGCTTTTATAATCATGGGAAGTATTTGCAACAGTTGTGGAAGTTATTTTAAAAAACAGTGTTGGGATAATTAACAGGAAAGCAGTTTTAAAGCTTGCCTTGCAGCCCCTCTGGAAAGCAATTTTGATGTTTAAGAGGATGAGAGATGTTTTCTGTCCTGGAAACCAGCTGGCAGAAGCTCTAGCACAGAGTGCTCTTAAATCTATTTGAGCTGAGAGAGCCTGGCACCATGGGAGGAGGAGGTAAGGACTGGCACTTTTAGGAATCCTGGGTTTGAAATGCAAAGATATGTGTATTGGTGCCTTCTAGATGCTTTGTTTGGCTTTATAGGATATCCATACATATATTTTTATATATGTGTATGTATGTGTACACATATTTTTTACATGTATCTGTATGGACAGATACATCTTTGTGACATTTTTATGCCAGAGGGGAAGGTGTAGAGGAGGACAGGAACACATATTCAGAGGTACCCACAGCTTCTGCTCACTTGCCCATTCATGACTTGTCCTAGATTTGCCTCATTTACGTTGGGGAGTTGGAAGATACAAATTTTGCTCTCTGAACCGAGAGCAGGGGTATCTAGAGGAGCTGAAGGTGGCTGGGTTTTTCCCTCTAACCATCAGTAATTTGTTTGAAACATCTAATGAACTTTCATAAAATGCCTAAGGAGAGGGGAAAAAAAAGCTCATGTAGGGTTTTGCTCCAGAGGTTTTCTAGGCTAAAAAAGCAATCCAAAATACTCCTTGAAAAAAAAGGAAATTCAAGTAACTCTTACTGTGAGATGAGTGAAAATGTATGGACTCGGTGTGTGGGACCAACAGGAAATGATCCAAGTGGGAAGAGTGCATTGCCCTCAGTCTGGGGAAGTGGGAGGAAATGTGCCAGTCAGGATTGTTTTTCAGCTCTCCTTGCTCTGCTGTTTTGATTGAGCCTCCTCATACGAAATATGATGCTTCCTTACAGGGAAAACATCCATTGACAGGGCAGCTCATGGAATGGGAAGCCTAGGGTTGAGTTGAAGACTTAATGAAGGGCTGTTGGCAAGGAGCTGTCTGGAAGCATAAGCTGAGTGTGATGCTGCTCAGGAATACAAATTCTTCCCTCTTAGGGAAGGCATCGGGGGGTGCATATGGAATCTCTCATGCTGAGCATGAAAATTTAATCTGGGTAAACGACGTCCCCCGGTCGGTAGAAATTAGGGGAGAGGAGCTGCAGCTCGTGGGTCTGCTAATAGTGCCCAGCAGCGAGGGGCTCGTGGGGCTTCACGAGAGATTGCATGAGACAGGCATAATCTGCAAGAACTACCTGGCATGTTATGATGCTACATCATGACACCTCTCCAGAGTGTTTTCCGTGACTAGAACTTGCTGTGAAGTGGTGCTGTGCCTTCAAGAGGGCTTTTTAGAATTTGTGAGAGATCTACTGAATTACAGTCTATCAGGGTGAAGCCTTCTGCTGGTGAGACCAGTTTACTGTTGATGTGCATAAACAAAGTGTGTGTGAGGTTGATTGTGAGATACATTTTATTCTGGTGATCAGGATTGTTATCTGTTACAGCTCATCTTGCTAGAAAAATCAGTACAAATGTTTTGATGTAGTTTTTTAGAAGTATTTTAACTCAGTATTCAGAATATCATGGTGAATAATGAAATGAAAGCAAGAAATAAAATATCACAGTGCTGATCTAGCTTTATGTGTTATTTTTTGTCAGGTTTTCAGTGAGTTTTCTGAATCCCAACGAAACATTGTCATTGAGTTGTCTACGGTAAAGCCTGCACCACAGCTGTACATTATTCCTTCTAATCTGTGTTACCTTGTGCTTGTCAAGATAAGTTTATTTCAAGTTCAGGCAGCTTAATTGTCTGGCTGTTCTCTGGCCCCTTGGGCTTTTGCCATTTTCTCTAGTCTTGATGAATTTGCAGTTTAGTGCCACCCATCATGTATAGCTCTTCCTTGGCCACTCCTTGCAGGAAATGTGGTGTAGCCCATCTCTGTATTCAAGGACGAATGCTGGTGTGGGGCTTTGGGGCGTTTTTTTGTCACTGAAGTTGATCACTGTGTGACTGGAGCGGGATCAGTGAGGACGAAACGGAGGCAGGGATCACTCACCAGTCCCGGGTTAGGCTCTGGCTCTGGAGCGTTCCTGGAAGAGTTCTTCACTTATGCTGACATTCAGTGAAGCCTCTTGAGGGTGAACTTGCTCTTGGGAAGATTTCCTTCTTCCTTTCCCCCGGCAGGCCAGGTGACATTCTGAGGTTCCTTCCAAGCCACTTCCCAGACTTCTCCAATAAAGCTCCTTCAAGTCACTGTCCCTGGCTTTTGAACATCCAAGTAACACGACATTTTCTTTATCCCAAAACCCAAGCACACCGACTTCCCTGACTGAAGCTTAAAATTTCTTGTTTTAACATCTTCCTCTAGTTGCTTTCAAACACTATCATTAATTTAATTCTGATTTCAAACAACTTGTAAGGCCAATCAGTCTGTAATTTTCAAGATCTTTCCAGAGTGTTTCCCACTCTAGCTGGCTTGGATGGAAAATGGAATATTTTTCCCTGGTAAATTGTGAGTCAGTCAGTCATTTATGGCTTTATATCAATCGATCATGCTCTTGCTAAGTGGAGAGCAGGGAAGTGTCAGGGGCACACCATGTACCTCGAGCTCTGCCTGTAATACACCCATTAACTCCTCCTCACTGTGCAGTGGGTGAGAAGTGACCAGGGTAATGTATTTACCTCATGTCTTTAGCTTGATTTGCTAAAATAAACAGAATTTGTTGCTGCACTGTGCTGGCCTATTCTGAGCCCCTTGGTTTGGTTCCCAGTTGTGCCATCCCATGTCATTGGTATTCCATGAGGGTGTGTGGCCACTTGCAGGGAGAGAAAGAAATCCTGGGGGCTCAGGGGGAAATTGCCAGCCTGGGAATTGAGGGAAGCTAAGTGCCATGGGGAAAATACAAAAGTTTGGGATTTTATCAGTTTGGGATGTAAAATTGGATTACCTGCTCCTCTCCTTATGAATGTCTGCTGTGCTCACAAATACCAATCTTGGTTTTTATACACTGATAAAAAAAATGTTAATGTCCCTCTCTGAGGCTGTACTTTGGCTTATATAAAATCAGATCCTACCCACCCCCCTCCCCATAAGGCACTTAAACAACCCTAAGTGAAGATTAATGTTCCATTACACTTTTATCAGTTATGTTATGGACTGAAATGCGCTGGTCACATGCAGATTGATCTTCTGTGTCAAATAATAGCAAAAATCAATACTTTTATTTTTCTTTTTAAACTGCTGTATCTACAGAAACGCTCATTTGCATCAAGTAAGTCCCTTGTTTTATTGGATCTCAGCTGGGGGATCTGTGTGTTGCCCAGGCTGAAGCTGCTGGAAAGCCTAGCTTTAAGCCCTGCGATCTGTGAGCACCCACATCATTCCTCCTGTCACATTTTAACTTAACGTTATCATTTGTTCTTTGAATTCAGAGCCCTGTACAAGATCTTCTTATTGCCTGAAAAGAGAGGAGTAACTGAGCTGTTGGGGTTACTGCCTCCGTCCCAGCTGGTGCTGGCTGCCAAACACCCCAGGGATTGCTGGTCCTGGTTTGGCATCTTGGATGTATTTAAAGTTTGATCTCTGGTGCTTGCTCAGAAACTCACTTTTTGGGCTGCTTGGGGGGAAGTTGTTGGCATTTGGGTATGGAAATCCAAGTGGCTGCTTTGCATAGATCCTGAAGGTGATCAAGGCTGCCTTCCCAAGGTTGCTGCTGCTTTATTTCTTCATTGGGTAGCTGCTGATTCCTGTTACTTTTGCCCTGCATCCGTAGCTGGCACAGGCTGACTTAGCCCATCAAAAACCATCTGGGTAATGGACTCAGGTCAGCTGAGGACCTTGGAGAAGACAAAGTTTCTATGTTTAATTCTTTTACCTTTATCCTTTCAACTTCTTTCACCCAACTAGTTGCTAGGAGACTTCTTCCCTTCTTCCCATGGCATTTCTCTCCTTCCCTGGTGTTGTGGTGGACTTTAGAGAGTCTCTTCCATCCCAATAAGCAGTCGCTACTTCCCATAATCTCACTGCGAGGAGGCAGGATGATATTGGTGCAACACAAAGCTGACTTCACCTAATTCCTTATCAAAACTGCTTCTTGTGGTGCTTGGATTCCTTGTGAGTTCCTATGGCAGGTTTCCAGCCAAGCACTGGGTCTGGCTGTGTTGAAAAAGCCCTTCTGGGGTGGTGATGGTGGTGTCATAAATAGGAAGGACTCGGGTGTTACCACACAGCAAAGTAAGGAGATGAGGGAGTGTTGCATTACAGAAAGCTACCTATCAGAAAGGAAAGTGAAATGATTTCCAGGCAGAATGTCCTGAGTTTTTTTTTTTTTTGGTTTTAAACTTAACAGTGTTTTTGGGAAACCTGAGCACTTAGATTTTGCTTCTCTTTTAGCCAAGGGAAAGTGAGGAAAAAGAAATAAGGAAAACATAAAATTTTTAGGTTTTTATTTCAGCATCTTTTAAAACCTGTCATAGAATCCTAGAATGGTTTGGGTTGGGAGGGACCCCATCTCATTCCACCCCCTGCCATGGGAGGGACAACTTCCACTGGCCCAGGTTGCTCCAAATCCCATCCAGCCTGGCCTTGAACAGAAACTGGTTGCTCTTGATGAACCAGACACAGTGTTTATGTCCTTGCTGTTTTTTAGCTTCAAGCTTTCACAATGATGTTCTGGATTTAGCCTTTGGAGTTTTGAGGATGTCAACTTCACCTGGATGCAGTAAGGGTTTTTTTATGAACACTGACATATGTATTAAATGATTCACTGTAGATGAGAAAATAGTGGCTCTCCATCATGTAATTTTTAATTATAAAAAATGCAACTGAAGAGAAACAAAGTGAAGAGAGAAGAATCTGATTATTATTTCTGGGGTGGATGCTTCTCTGCTGTTGCTGTCCTGAGGAAGTTTTTTGCAGTGGGATAAAGGCACCTTTAAATAGTCTGTTTAAAGTATAATTGGCAAGTGCTCAGCTACAGTATTGTAATTCAGTTGCACTGAATTTGCATGTAACACGGGGATGGAAAAATACAGTAATAGTGACTGAAGGATTTATGGTGTTTTGGTGCATATTGCTCTGGACACTGATTTTCCTGAGCCTGGGTTTATCAGTTGTCTGGCAGTGGATGATTTACAGGTGCTATAAATGACACCAGCATTTACAGTTGTGTTGTTTGGAGTTAAATGCTGTTCTAGGGAACTGGACTCAGTTAAATGTTTTTTCTTAAAAATAGCACTGAATCAGCTTCCAGCTACAGGCTCCTTGCACAGCCATGACCATCCTGGGCATGAGTTTGGGAGGGAGGTGCACAGTCTGCAGGACCTTGCACAGCACTGGTTTATACCTGGGGCCTGCAGCTGCACTGTTTCAAAGCTGGGTTTGTGTGGTGCAATCACATTGCACAGTTGGCTCTCCCATTTTCCTTTTTTTCCCCTTCTTTTTAATATCCAATTCAATGTTTTTTGAATTCAGTCTGTTTTGCTTTCCTAAGAGAATAAAAGTGTATCCAAGAGAGCCACCCTGGTTTAGCCTTCATAAACTTACTTCTTTTTCTAATTTTAAACAGAAATCCTCCTCACACTTGACCCTAAAAGGGGAAGAGAAAGCCTATAAAGATATTGCAGAATTGACTCACGGGAAAGCAGCTGCTATTTTCACGTGCAGAAAGCTAAATGTGGGAGTGAAGGGGCCTGTGAGCTCGATGGTGTCCAGCTGCTGGAGGGCTGCCTTTTAACATGGGATGCAGCTGTGTCCAGGCATCTCTGTCACAGGGAATCACGGACCCTGGGCAGTGGATTGATCCTGCTGGACATGGAGACCTCAAGTTACTGCAGTTAGTCCTTGCTGGACACGAGGAGGGAAATAACAACAAAACAAAAGAAGGAACAAAGATACAAATGGAATTTAAGCAGCACTGTATCACTTCCCAAAGTAATAAACGTGCCAGGGTTAAAAAAACTTTTGAGACATGTCTCTGGAGAAGGTCATAAAACCTTGACAACCTTTTAGAGAGGCTATCAAAAAACCCAAACTGGTGCTGTGCTGTTGAATCAGAGAATCCCAGAACGGTTTGTGTTGGAAGGGACCTTAAAGCTCATCTCATTCCATGCCCTGCCATGGGCAGGGACACCTTCCACTAGACCAGGTTGCTCAGAACCCCATCCAGCCTGGCCTTGGACCCTTGAGTATAAACACCTTTGAAATGTGATGGTTTTCATGTAGTTTCTGCCCAAATTACCAGCAGGCCAAAGGATGTAAAGTTTGAAGGCTGTTGAGATGGCGTTAGCGATTCTTTGTGGCTGTGTGGGCGGTTCACAGAGGTCCATGTTCTTCCTTGGCCCCTTACCTAGTGACACTGTATAATAACTGACACTGTATAATAACTAAGGCCCTGACGTGTGGACACTGAATTGGGAAAGGAGCAGTATTTGAACATTTGAATAGTAAAGTAATTGTAGGGAGAATCCTCGTGGGCAGAAGGAGAAGGACTCAAAATAACTCCTAGAGGGTCAGTTCAGTTGGTCCCCATGAGAAAGGATTTCTGCTTGGGGTACAGTGGAAGAACTTGGAAAATCCTTTTGAGACAGTGTTGTCCTCAAGATGATGAAAACAGTAGGGTGGGTGAAATTTTCACTTGCCTATGGATGTTGTCCTCTGCCCTCAGGTGCGAGTGAGGGTCCCACTGTAGGCCAGCCTGGGTGATGCATTTACACTCTTGGAGCCAGTCCCTCCTCAAGGCCAACCAAACATACTGTGCACTCATGTCCTTGTTGCTTTTTGAAGTTGTCTCAGTCTTCTACAATCTGTATTTCTGGTTTCTTCAGGGGCCTTGTATTATTTTGTCCCACTCTCGCAAATTGAACAGTGTTGCATTAACTCTTCTCCCCATCAGTTCTCTCTTCACGAGAAAACTGCACGAGCATCTGCAGAGCTTTAGCGTGTTTGGATGTCTGCTCTGGCCTATTTTGACCTGGATTTTCCACAGGAATTATGATCCTGTAGCCATTTGTATTGTTCTGACAGTACAATTCTTAAATAAAATCCTATTACATTTCAATTCCTACTGATTGTATTCATTGCTTTTTGGAAGCCTTTTCAATTATTTATAATACATTTTTTCTCCACTCCTACAGCTGAGCAGAATGTGTATTTTTTCCCTGCTCTGTATGGCTTTTCTCCTTGCTTTGACTGCTGTGAGGCTGTTTTCAGCTTCATCAAAATGCGCAAGCACTCATGCCAATGTTTCATCTTTCTAGATCAGAATACTCTTTTTTAAAGGAATATAAATTATAAAATATAAATTTCCCCCCCTTCTGTTCATGTATTGATTTGGCAGGAAAATGCCAGTGTGGGCTCAGCAGCGTGGCTGGGTGGCAGTGAGAGGGCGTGGGAGAGCGCTCCATTTGCCCTGTGCTTTCAGGATTATTTCCTTCAGCTCAGTGATAACACCTTTCACAACTGCAGGACCACGAGCCAGCAGTTCATCTCCCTGCATCCAGAAGCTTCCCAGTCCCACAGCTGGACTGACGTGTGACCCCCTGCTCCTTCCTCGGTGGGTTACATTCCGGGTGCTGCCTAAAGGGAGTTGGAAGCAGGACTCAGAGGAGTTTTGGGTGGTTCCTGGTTGCCAGGTCAGCTCCGGTTTCAGTTTCTGGAGGTGAACAGCACAGATTAGTTTATACCCTTCACTGTTCCTGCAGAGATGTGAAGGCACACACACACTTTGCAAGGATAACTTGTATTATTTAATGCCTTCTGCAGTGCCTGTGTCCATGATGTGCATGCAGGAAGCACTGGTGTGGTGTTTGCATGCACTGGTGCTGAATCTAACCCAATATCTAACAGGCCTTTTCTAAAGGATGCTGTGTCCCATTGCTTCAGGTCTGCAGGGGTTTTGCTGAGCTGGGATTTGTGAGTGAGGTATAAATGCTCTCTGTTAAACCTCTTTATGTACCGAAAATTGCTTCATTGTTACTATTCTGCACGGTATTTGGTTTAAATAAATTCAAATGGCGTCCAGGAAAAGTTTACACCATGAAACAGAAAGTTGTGCTTTATACACAATTGGTTTTAAATGGTGGTTTTTGAGTTTAAACAGGTCTTTAAACTGTGGCTCAAAGCTGAAGAGCACTATACAGGTGTATGAGATGCAGAATAGGACCCAGCTCCCCCTACACAGGAAATTATCGGGGTCACTTTTGGGAAATGTAACATTGAGTCAGAATACAGAGACAGGATGCTACCAGCTGGAATAAGATGTAGGTAGTTGAAAGAAGACAGAAGCTGGTTTCTGTGTTTTAAATCCTAGTGAGGTCTGTTGCTGATTTGGCTGCTCCTTGTCATCAGTGGGAGGAGAGATCTGCAGCCCTCCCTGTCCTGTGCCACTGATCCAGCTCTGCCCTGGCTGGTTGTGTTTGAGTTACAACTGTGTGTTAACATGAACTGAAAATATTGCAATTGTTTTTGGCTAGTCTGCTGCGCATTTATTTATACCATAGGCTGAAACATGGTTTAGATCTTATTTTGTGAATATCTAGGCTTGGTTATGGATGTATGCATTCAGCATCTCAGCACGGAATTGTAACTGATGATGTTCTAAGACTTTTTTTTTTTTTTTTTAATTAAAAAAAAGTGGGAAAGCCCCTGCCCAAAGCTGGGACGGGAGTAAACTCCTAAATCTGTGTCGAAGGAGTGGAGGAAGGAAATGTTTTTGCCTCCCTCAGGGATGTCCAGAAGCTCCCGTGCATGAGTGCTGGATGGGGAGGAGGGAATGGATCACAACAGGTTTTACAGGAGCAGAACCCAGTTCCTCTCTCACCTGTATTTTCCCAGGTTTCTGAAGCTCTGCTGCTCAGAGCACAGCCTGCTTTCTCAGCTCCCCTCCCAGCTGGGGATTCCCAGGGATAACCTGTGGTATAGGGTATGAGACTGGATGGGGTATGGCATAAGGCTCTTGGATCAAGCCATACCAGCACAAACATTCCAGTACCATGGCCTTCAGCACCAAAAATCCTGTGTTCTCCTCCTTGAGGCTGAGGAGTTACCCTGCAAAGCAGGAGGGAGCAGTCAGCAGTGTCATTTTGGGAACGCAGATTGCAGTGTGCTTCCCTTTCATCTCTGCTTGTGCCATTTCCATGGGACTACAATTAGGAAATCATAAAAGAAAACCGAGTGGAAATGCTGAACCCTGTTCAGTCGTTCAGAAGAGCTAAGAGTGAAGTGAGCTGCTTTGTTAGCTCTTACCCTGAATTTTACCTGCTGATTTTTAGCAAGATTGCAGCTGTGGGTTCAGCCGTGGAGGAGGCAGATGTGCATGGAATGGGTGCCTGTGCTGGGATTGCTCCTCAGCAGCCTGGATGAGTCACCTCCTGTGGTTTCGAGCAGCATCTCTGCACTTATTTTGTCATTTGAGTGTTATCAGGTTAGGGAAGAAAGATTTCTTATTTCTCTAGCTCATCTGCCAAAAAAGGAGGCCCCTTGAAACTGCTCCATCTCCTAATTGCACAGCAGCAGCAGCAGACACGCATATGGCAAATGTTTCCTTGCTGACACATTAGCAGCAGGTCCCCGGCATCTCAGTCCCTTGGCTTCTGCATAGCTCAGTTGTTCTGTGTTAAGTTTATCCTCAGTGCCACATAAAGTAGCTCCTGCTGCAGCTCTGTGGATGAAAAATGCCTTGGCAGCGAGGTGGGGGGCGGGTCATAGGCTCTGTGTGGATGCAGAGACATCCAGGGATGTCCAGCCACCCCTCTCCATCTTCCTCTGTGGGCAGGAATTTGGCCCAAACATGCTGCTTGGCCAAGCTCACCAGGGTGCAAGGACAGGGCTCCGGGTGGAAGCTGGAAGCTCACAGCATAACTGGGGAGTGTGTATTCAAGGCAGAGTCAAAGCAGTTTCCCGAGGTGAGGCAGGGTAATTCTGTGCTGGGTTTTTTAGCAGAGAGGTGAATTGCTGCTGCGTATGTGTTCATCATTCATTGATGGAGCTGGAGATGGAGGGAGATGCTGGGGTCTGTCATCTCATTTGTGGATATTTTAAAGGATTTTCTAGGGAATAACCAGTCAACTGACTGCAGGGCTTTTTGGTGTTAGGATAGATCAGTGGGTCTAAAGGGAGGTGAGACCCTGCAAACGTGCAATTACAGATAATTATGTTAGGACCCACCTCGGTGTGGTTATTTCTACCTTCATGGTGGCAACACAGGAAAGATTAAGAAGTAGTTTGGGAAAGAAATCAAAGTGTGAAAGAGCAAAGAATGAAGATCAGACATTCAAGTTTTAAGATTCCAGGCCTTCACTACTGCACTAGTGGGTGGTACTAGACTACTGATGCTTTTCCTGTTGAAATAAAGAAGTATGTGCTTCACATTTTTAGGAGAGACTTGTTAAATCACTGCTTTTCCTGGGAGAGGGGCAGTCCTAAAAAGAGCTCAGCTCCAGGCCAGAGTCAGTGTTGACATTTGGAGATGCATCCCCCAGCCCTGGTGGAAAGAAGAGGAATTCAGGAGAGCAAGGCTGTTTTTTCAGTGTGGTAATTATCCCTCAAGGTTTCCCTCCAAAGCAGTGGGTCTTGTTGATGAAGTGGCTGCAGCTTCTACATCATTTATTTTAGTCTGATTTGACATGATGGTGGTGTCTGCCTAGGTGTAATGGTTGCATCTTTAAATTATTTTATTAAGGCAGAGACGGGAGTGAGTCTTCAAAAGGGAGATGATGCTCAGAGCTGTGTTTAGATGTGTACAAAATACTGTATAAATCACTGTTCCTGTACCTCAGGGCCTTTTACTGTGTCCTGCTCAGTAAAGCACATCTTGCTCTTAAACCATGAAGACAGAAATAAAATTAAATAGGAGAGCTTATTGCTGGCTTTTTTTATACTTTAGAGGTGCTTGGGCTACCTTCCCATTACAGTAAGTGCTGGATATTATTCTTAGATACACAAGAAAGTCATGTACTGGGAATTGAACCTGGCTTTTCCCTAGTCCTGTGTAGTGTCTCACATCGCATCAGCCCGGCCTGCCACCACCAGCACTGCATTTTCAAAATCCCTTCAGAAATAAATCAAAAAACAGTCTTTGTTCCCTGAAACTGGAGGTTTAGGAAGTGACCTCAAGCCACCTAAAGTCAGTGGAAGGGTCTTTTAATCAGATCCCTCATGGTGGTTGCTGGTGGGTTTTCAATTATCTGGTGTTGACTGTAGTTCTTTTTAGTATGGTGCAAGGGTAATGGCTTCAAACTGCCAGAGGGCAGTTAGATGGGATAAAACCATCTGTTACATCGGATACTGGGAAGAAATTCCTCCCTTTGTGGTGGGGAGGCCCTGGCACAGGGTGCCCAGAGAAGCTGTGGCTGCCCCTGGATCCCTGGAAGTGTCCAAGGCCAGGTTGGACAGGGCTTGGAGCAACCTGGGATAGTGGAAGGTGTCCCTGCCCATGGCAGGGGTGGGACAGGATGGGCTTTAAGGTCCCTTCCAACCCAGACCAGTCTGGGATTCTGTGAACATCTCTCTGTCATGTCCTTCTAACAACCACAGCAATCTCTGCTGTAGAAGCAGGAAATATTTAGATGTTCTCAGCATGTTGTCATAATCTTATTTTTTATGAAAAGTGCTTGTTTTTTCTGCAAAGTATTGAGGATAAATATCCTAAATCTTTGGAAATCTGGTTAAGTCGCACCAGCTTCTATGTTAAAGACAAGCTGTGGTACCGCTACTGGTTTGGAAAAGGTTGTGCAGATGAAATATGTTTGAAAAGTTTGGGTTCTCACCTGAACCAGGCCATCTCTGTGTGCAAACAGAAACAAATATTCTACAGTGTTGCCAGCCAATTAAATCTCTTTTATCTTTAATATTTTGTCTATTAATTCTCATAGAAAGGGGGGGGGAATTATTAACTATTAGAACTGCATTCTGTAATGGTGGTGGCAGGTTTTGTATCACTACTCCTGAAGTATTCAAGGGTAAAAAAATTCAGAATGAAATACAATTTTCTTTGGAAACAGCAAAAATGGTAAGTTGTATGACTGACATCTCTTGTGCTGCTGGGCTTTTCACACTGATTTTACTTCACCCTGTGTGAACGAAGAGGATGATTGCAATGCCATTCACATTCCCTTCCATATTTGTATTTTACTCGGTGATGTTTGAAATCTTCTTCCTTGGATTTACTGGTGGTATTTCTCCTTAAGAATCTGAGGAAGCAGAAGATGCTCCCAGGAAGTATCATGTTGCTGTTGAGAGCTTTTCCATTTGGAAATCACTCGTTGCTTTAATATATCAAAACCCCATGTATTGGATCAGCAGAAATGCTGATTGCAAACAGAAGAAAAGAAAATCAGCTCATTTTGCTGATGAAAAAGGTCATCTAAGCCTCAGCTTAAGCTGAGGAGCAAAGGCTGTCCTGTATTAAGCTGATGATATGAATCAGTAGAATTTATTCAAATCAGGCACACCCTGTTGGGAAAAACTAGGTAGATGACCTTCTCTGTGATGCTGGGGTTTTTTAGCTGTCTAGTTGCAGTATCCCTGTTTTCTCCTGGAAAAGGGATTTGTGCTGAGCGCAGCTTCCCGGGAGAGGACACACAGCAGCTTCCCCGTGGGACTGGGCAGCTGGGCTGGTGTTGTGTGTCAGTGCTGGTTTGGTGTCGAGCCATGGTGTGGTTCCCTGTGCCCCTGGTTTTGCAGCACGGAGCTGATGCCCTCCCCTTCCAGGCAGTCACTGCTGTGCTCACGGGGCTCTCTGGGACAGCCTGTTTCCAGTCGGAGGCTGAAGTGTGTCATAAACACAGGGCTCGTGCATCACAGGGACAAACAATTCACAGAAGGGCAGAAAAGGCTTCATTTCGTGGCTGTTTGTACCAGTGGGTGAGGGGAGTGTCTTCTGTCCATGGCTCCCAAGGAGCAGAAATCACCACTCACTTTGGCTTTTCTTCTTCCCCTTGTGCCACTGGAAGATGCTGCTCCAGAGTGTTTGCACCTCTCATTCTGCTGTTCGTTTAGCCCTGCTCATTTAGCAAGTCAGCGGGTTAATTTTCAGTGTAACTGCACTACTCATGCCAATTTGAATAACTTGAAGAAGGAGAAAGAGACCTTATATGACACTTTTTTTTAAATCTTTTTTTCCTTCCCTCCTTAGGCCATTGGTGTGCTTCAAAGGCAAAAGTGGTATCTCTTTGGCTCCAAAAATGTCTTTTGGCTGTTGAATAAAACCCAAAAAAAGGTCTTTTGTGGTGGAGGGTAGCTGAGAAAGAGGGTTGTTGCAATGGAGAAGTCCCAGGTGCTAACTACCAGCAGCCCTTGTGCAGGACAAATTCAGAATTCATTTCTGCTTTCTTCTTTTTGGGAAAATAAAATGAAATGGAAATCAAACAGGCCTATTTCCTATAGGAAATAAATGTAATTGCCAGCAGTAAGTTAAATCCTTGAGTTCTGCCTGGAACAGGTTGTTTCATAGGAAAAGCCAGCGTGGTTTTTCTTTGTAGCTTAGGGTTTTTTTATGGTTGTGTGAAACTTGTTGCTTTGATCTCTCGAGCGTTGTGAAATTTTAACCTGATTTCCTGTATGGTCAACACAGAAAGAAACTTTTAGATGTATCTGCAGCCTGAAGATGATGAAAGATTGGTTATCTCAATGCAATAAGGATGAAAACAAATACACCTGTGGTAATAGAAGAATTAACATGCGTTTGTTGTAAAACACTGGAGGTCTTCCATTTGTCTGTTGTGGCAGCAAAATGTGTTTTGTCAAGGATGCAGCCTTTGACCGTCAGAAATAAGAGGTGAGGGCGTAACGAGTGGATTAACAAAGTGCTGAAAGAGTTGGTAAAAGAAAAAACACATCACAGACATTGCTCAGAAGAAAGAAAAAAGGAATTGCTTAAGGTTTCCAAAGGTGATTTCTGTTCTAAGGGTTGAGCTCCCCCGTTTTTAGCTCAGAAGAAACCTGGGGGACAAAGTACAGCATCTGAGAGTGTCTCTAGTCTTCTCCTGACCTGCGTGTAAGATGTTAATCCTCAACCTGCTGCATTTCATTTGGGGGTGGTGTAGACACTTTTGATCTGCTGGAGAGATTTTTCTCACTAGCATTTTGCAGATCGGAGCCTGCAAATTGCCTCTCAAATCTTGATAATTAGTGATGGTGGGTGGTGAACATGAACTGCAAATGGTTTGAGGTTTTCTTCTTCTTTTTATTTTTGGCTTCTGAAAATCTGTGTGCTCCCAAAATGCTGTGGAAGACAAAAGGAAAAATTACATTGGTGCAGAAGTGGGGGAGGAGGAGGAGGAGGAACGGATGTGGTGTTCTGCTGCTGTGTCAAGTGCTGTGTTTCACATCCCCAAAGCTTTGCCAGGCATCCCACTGAGTGAGGACCAGCACCTCACTTCTGAGTGATTCCCAAACCTCATCCCTGAGGGCTCTGGTCCTCAGGCAGGGGAGGTTTCCCAAGGCTGGAGAGCGTTGTGCTGCCCTGTATGTTGGATTTAATCCCCTGTAAAATTATTGCTGCTTTTCTCCTACTCTGTTCTTTGTATTAAATCCTGTGCTATCCCTGGGTTGCGTTTAGGTATCTGTGTTGAAGTGTCTCACAGCTCTAAGTTAACAGCAGTCCAAGGAACATGCCTGGAAATGTGTGTTAGACTCACCTTGGAGGTCATTTTTGCAGTAGCTTTCTCAGCCCAGTTTATTGGCACCAGGTGAAGTTGCCTCCATAACCCAACTATTAATTGTATGGCTTTTTCGGGTACTACTGTGATTGCTGTTCTTTAATGTAAAAGCTGAAACTTCCAGCTCTTGTATCCCCATCTGTTTCCTTTAATCACAGCGTGCCTTCAAACATGACCGTATTTTTAGAGGTTGATGTGTGCTACCAAAATGCTGCAGGAGAGATTTGACCATGGATGTTTTTTCCTTTTCTTCCCCAAAGAGCTTTATCCTTCTGTATTCCTGTTCTGTGTCTCCTTGCTCCTGATTGTTCCTGCACCTCAATGGCCCTGAGACCATCGCTGTCCTGGGCACTAATCAATAATTAAGTATTTTGCAATTTGTTGTGCTGTATGTTGGCTGTATAAGGCTTCACAAAAAAATAATGTCCTCCCAAAACCCAACCCGCTGCTCCTTTGTGAAATACATTTGGGTTTTATTACTAAGCAGCTGTTTTCCCTTTTGTAAATGGTCCCTGCTGAGAGACAGAAAAAGAAACAGGAAAAATAATTGAATAAGGCAGGAGCATAATTCATTCAACAGGTACTTCTGTGCCTGCAGTTCTGCTGCTCAGAGGTGCTGAGCTGTGGTGGGCAGTGATTCCCCCACAGACAGCCTCCTACCTAGGTCTCACCCAAACACCCCCACATCCTTTCCAGGGTTACATCAAGCCTTCCCTTGCTCCTTTTCCCATAGTGGGCCACACCCTTTTCCCTGGAATAATACTACTGGTTATATTTTAACTCAGAAGTCAGTGTTTTCAGGCTCTGTCTACCTGGAGGCTCCTGCTTTTCTCTGAAATCTGAAGCAAGGACTCTGTTGGTTGTGTTTTCCCCCTCATTTGTTTCAGCTGGTCCATTAAAAGCTCTTGTCTTTAACCAAATTTGTGTCCTCTGGGAAGATAAGTCCCCATTTCATTTCCAGCCCAGGTAGCAGTTCCCTTTCCCAGTCTGCTGTTTCTCTTCCATCTCCCACACCCCGGTATGTCTTTACTTATCTCCAAGCACAGCATGGCCGATGCTTTAAATCCCTTTGGATCCTTGTTTCCCCCCAACAGTGAGATGAAGATCTTAGTGCAGGCTGCCACTTGGACACATGAGAGGATGAACTGTCAGCTGTGACCCTCCCTGAATTACAAAAACTGAGGAACTTCCCTGGCTTTATACTGACTTTTCCTGTAAAATCTAGATTTTCCTGGGGGGAAAGAAAAAAAGTTATGTAACCAAATGGGGTTAAAAAAATAGCTCCAGAGGGGTGTGCTCACTCCTTTCTGCTAACAGCATCAATTCCTGGTGTAAGTTGCCCAAAACACTGGCTGCCCCATCCCTGGAAGTGTCCAAGGCCAGGTTGGATGGGGCTTGGAGCAACCTGGGCTAGTGGAAGGTGTCCCTGCCCGTGGCAGGGGTTGCAGTGAGATGAGCCTAAAGTCCCTCCCAACCCAAGCTTTTCTGTGATCCTATAAAATCCTGTGGTTTGGGGTAAGTAATTAGCCGTAGCTAAGGGGGAAGATAAGGAAGGGGCAATGAGAAATTCAGGCTCACGTGTGCGTATATGGGAGAAGGAAAAAAGGAGCAGAGCATGTTGGGGGATGTACTGAACATAAAACTGTACAGGGGTGATGGGGAGGGGTGGCTGCTGCCAACAGGGATTAGCAGATACATTGCATGTTCTAGAACGCCCTCGCCAAGCGGAGAGAAGCACTGCTCTGTGCAAAGAAGGGGGAAGCTGGCTGTGAGTAGGAGTTAGAGGTGGTTCTGCATCCAGAGTCCTTCCCCTTGCTTGGTGAAAGCCACGGGCTGCAGTAGCAGAAAAGGAATCACTCTGAGCCTGGCTGCCACATCCTCCTGTCTGTGGCTTTGGGGATGGGCTGGAAAATCCCTCCGGAGGCAGGAGCAGAGCCATGTCCTCGTGTGTCACTGAGCTGCCCGGGCATGGGGCAGGTGTGCTGCCAGTGCTGAGTGCTCAGGGGAAGGAAACTCACCATTTCCCTTGGGATTATACATTTCTGCTGGGATGGATACTGCTGTGTCATAGAATGCTTTGGGTTGGAAGGGACCTTAGAGTTCATCTCGCTCCAGCTCTCCCTGTCCTAGGTAAGAGTGCTTGTCTGATGTTACACATAAAATTCTTGTGGTCAGCATGGAGCAAAAAGTACATGCTCAGAAGTAATGAATCAAGAAATCATGTGTATGGTCTTATGCTGTAGCTGAACTAAAAAAACTTGGCAAAAAAGGGAGTTTCTCGCTTTTCTGAAAAGTTTGGCTGGTGGAAAGGCAAACCAGGTCATCTCACCAAACTTTGAGGTAATTTTTGTTCCAGTGCAGAACCATTTAGCAATAAACAGTTCATGGATTTGAATTTATTTTTAACCTAAAATATCACAGTTCTGGATTCGATTTTTCTTTTCTCTTTTGTTTTATGTGACATCTGGACTGTTCAGGGAGTGTTATTCCATCTTAAAATGGGGATAGTTGTCTTTTTGAGTGGTTTTATGGATTGAGTAGAATAATGAACACGTAGAGAAAAGATAAAACAGCTGGCTATCGCCTTTCACATCTGGGAACATAAGATCTTTAATTGATTTAGAGGGGTTATTTTGTCTGCACACTTGCAATTAGCAGCTCTTAATCAGTAAAATGCTTGGTAAGAAATCTGGCTTGATGGGTAGCTTGGTAAAAGGAGCGGGAGGAGCAGATATTGACGGTTTCTTATCTCCTCTCCCAAAACCCTCTGCGTTCTGTGGGAATAGCTGGCTGGGTGGGAAACAGATCTGTGTGTTGCTTTCTTCAAGCCATGGATTAAAGAATCAGGCTGGAAGAGGCTTTTGAGTTCAACTGCTGTGCTCTGTCCCAGGGCAGGGTGGTGGAGGTACCTTTTTCATGACCTGCCTGTACCAGATGTTATGGAATGTGGTTTTAGCAGCCTCAGGCCATGCAGGCTGTGCCCTCGTGCTCCTCCTCACAAACCCCATTTATTATCTCCTTGAAGCTCCCCACGTGGAGGGTACCTTGTGTGAATGTTTTCCTCTCTCTTTGGCCATGTTTAGGTGAAAGGGACGTGAGAGCCGAGCAGGAAGCTGGATTATTTCTGCAAGGATGAGCGGGCGTCACTAGAGATGATCTGTGGTTCGGTCCAGCTGGAGCTGTCTGAATGAAGCTATGGGCTGTGCCTCCGCCAAGCATGTGTCTACTGTTCAAAACGAAGAGGAAACTCAGAAGGGCAAGAACTTCCAGAACGGAGATGTGTTTGGGGGTGAGTGTCACAGGATTGCCTTTATTCCCAGCACCATGAATGTTCTGGAAGGTGTATTGTGGGAGTCTTAACCTTTCACGAAATACAAAGTAAAACACGTGTTAAAGTATATCACAGTGGTAGAGCGGTTGGCCCATCCAGGGGAGGGTACCACGACACTTGAAACAGAGGTGAAATCCTTAGTGAAAAAAATAACATTTTAAGTGATGCACAGTACTGCACTGTCTTTACCTCCACAAATCCTGGAATAGTTCAAAGACAACGAGTTGCACGACCCCCTCATATGTTTATATATGTGTCTCTGTTGTATGTTACTGGGTACCAATATAGTTGACTGATTTCCTAAATAAATAACTTCCAAAATAAAAATCTGTTCAGTAAGAAAAGTGATTCCTTACTTCTGTTGTCCTGTAAAGCAATAAAACATTAGTTCTGAAGTCCTGTAGCAAACAGGGTTTGAAGGTACAATGAAACTAGAAACTGAGGGATTTAGTGGTACTGGGAAGCTGGGAACATGGGATGAAAACATCTGTTTCACTGTGAAGACTGGTCTGTGATCCAGGTCTTGTGCATCTGGAGAGGTAAAGTGATAGGAGATAAAATCATAGTCTGCTTCACATTTTTTCTGCCCCAGATTCTGTTAGTGTACACGAAGTGGTTTTTAGATAAAGATGTAAATGTTTAAATACAGTTTTTAAAATGTCAGGAATTATCTGAAAGACTGTTCAGAAATGAACTTTCTAGATCTGCCCAGATACCTGTCTGAAAGTTAAGTCTGTGAATAACCTGCCTTGGTAGTGTTATTCTTAAAACTGGTGCCTTGGTACTGAGTACACCAAACCCCCCTGGTGTTTTTTCCAGCCTTTCCGAGGGCCAGCTTGCTCTCCCAGTGGATCCCAGAGTAAGAATTCCCAGACGTGTTACCTGAAGACAAAGTAGTTGTTCCACAAATTTCAGGAGAGTTCAGTGCTCCTTCTCTTCCCTGGAAGATGCTGGGTTTGGAATTGTGAGCTCAGTACATTGCTTTTGTTTAAAATAGGCTTTAAGTGCTGTCATGAGCATAAAATTCTATCAGTTGCTCAAAGGAATTTGAGTTTAGATTTTAGCTGATACTTAGCGAGGCAGCAATTTTTGGCAAAATGTGAGTCTCAGTCTTTTTTTTTTGTGTGGTGTGGGCCCAAAGACCATAACTTTAACACAGGAAACTTAAGGTAGCTCCTGGAGTCAGAGGATCAAGAAGACTGAAGGGATTTTAAAAGGCTGCCATTTATAGAGCTGGACTGGTGTCAGCAGTATCATTTAGCTGCTCTGGGATCCATCTGGGGGCTGTTACTCGTTCCCTGTTTTATTGTCAGGAGTACTACCTGCTGTTAACCATCTTCTGGCCCATGCTTTAGTTTAGGTACAGAATTTGTCCTTCCTAAAGATCTGAGTCCATGACTGACTCTTTCTTAGCAGAGTTGGAGTCTGACTTGAACAACTCGTTGAATGGTTACCATAAAAGTCACATTTTTCCCTTGCAAGTGAAAGAACAGCTTCTAGGTCAGGAATTGGGTGCATGAAGAGATTGAGCTGGAGTTCTGCAGATCCTCCAGTCCCACCCCCTGCCGTGGGCAGGGACACCTGCCACTAGCCCAGGGTGCTCCAAACCCTGTCCAGCCTGGCCTTGGACACTGCCAGGGATCCAGGGGCAGCTACAGCTTCTCTGGGCACCCTGTGCCAGGGCCTGCCCACCCTGATGCTTCCTTTCTTATTTCTAGGAAGGGACAGAAGTGTCTCACCCAGCCAGTGGCCATGAGCAGTGTCTGTGCTGCCTGTAGGGATTGAAAGTTCCCTGCAGTATGATTAGGCAGAGCTAAACCAAGGTGGGTGGCAGGGAAATGAGGAGCCAAGAGCTGATGGAAAGGGAATTAGAGGTTAGTTTTTGGGGAGGAGGCTGCAAAGTAAAGGAAACAGAAGTCAAGTGGAGTTGGAAGGTGGCTGATGTGTCAGTAACACCCTGAGAATATCAGTGAGCATAAACCATGCTGTGCATGGGCAGTGAACATGGGCAGCGTGGGCAGCTGGGGACTGACGTGACATCAAGTGCCTGTGCAGAACTAGCAGGGATGAGCTTCATGGCTGTGGTAGCCACACTGCCTCAGATGTTTCACAAGGGGAGGAAATCCTGAGGGATTTGGTACAGCAATGAGAGGATTAAAGGAACAGAGCAGAGTGCTGGTGCTGCCTTCTTTGGGTGGGCGGTGGGGTCTGAAGGATGTGGCTGACAGGAATTGTCCCTCACTGTGTGACAACACCCGGCTGGAAACAATTCTCCTTCCTTCCTCCAACACCTTCCCCAGACAAGCTGCAGGCAGAAAGAGTCAATAGTAAGGATTGTACTTTCCAGTTAAGCAGTGTTTGGTTTCTTTTTTCCCATCAGTAGTTTTTACTCGACTCCAGATGTCACATTGAATCCAGAGGGAATTTTCTGAGCTTCTCAGAGTGGTGCAGTTCTGCTTTGGCTCTTCCTCAGAGTCTCTGGATCCTTTTTTCTTCTTTCCTGGTGGGATTGGTTGCAGCCAAGTCTATTGACTATTGAAGAGATTGTGGCTTCTGAGAAATATATATATTTTTTTTAACTGCAGGTTAAGATTGGTCTCCAATACCCTATTTCTTCCCCAGCCTTTAACATTTTCTTTTAGCTGAGCAGACACATTGAGCCAGGTGCTCGCTGTGAATTTGAAACCCTGGTGTTTAAAACTGAGAAACCCATCATGAAAGCCATGAATTCTGTAAGGACAAATCCTGATAAATGAAACCAAAACATAAAAATTTCCACCCTATCCCGAACTGTAGAAGTCACACTGCATTTTGCTGTAATATATATTTAAATAATTGAGTTAGCAGGCCTATCAAAGGAGATGTTCTAGAGAAGATTGAATATAATGTGATTATTATGTCTGTTGGTCTCTAATGACTTTAAAATCCCTCTAATAAGGATAGTAATAATAAATCTTCATTTATTCATCATTCCACTTCAAAGCTGATTTCCAGGGCAATATATAAGAACTCTAATATGTAAATACCAGTGAAGTACAAAATGCCATGGTAGAGCCTTGAGCATTGTTGATTTCAGCATATGTTTTAATAATATAACATCTCTTGTAGATTAATTTTGTGACTTTATAAAAATTATGGGATGTTTATTTGGGGAGGAGGTTATTGAAGTAATTCTTTCTGTAAGAAAGTAAGTGGTAATGTGATTAGGGAAAAAAATATTCTAGAACCTGTTCATTAATCTGAGAGGCTTAATGCAGATGTTTCCATGGAGCTCCTGGGTGCTTTGCAAAAGGGGGAGCGAACATGTCAGATAGGAATCTTCTGACAAAATGGGAATATCTGGGTGGGATTTCTGTTATTAAGAGCAGCTCCAGTTGCTAAACCTGTCTAAATATTAAAGCTGAACACAAAGCACAGTAGTTTATAAGCCAGTTTATCTCAGAACAGCGGGGAGAAGGCTAGGAAAGGAAATCTTCAGCAGTAAGATATTGTCATGAGATTGAAAAACTGATTAATGCACAAGGGCAGGCTGGACAGGGCTTGGAGCAACCTGGGTTGGTGGAAGGTGTCGGTGCCCATGGCAGGGGCTGCGATGAGATGGGCTCTAAGGTCCCTCCCAACCCAAACCATTCTGGGATTCTGGGATAGTGTCTGATTGCTTCACAAGCTCTAGGGCAGTTTTCTTTCTCATGTTGATGTTTTCTTTCTTCCTATGTATTTTATGGGATTGTCTCCCTTCTGTTCATCCCTGTCTTGTGACAGGTATTTCCTTCCTTGTCTCTGCCATATCTCATCCATGTGGTGTCTTAGTCCGCTGTCAAAGACAGCAGAACCCTGACTTAGTTTGAAGTAAATGCCAAATTGCTAAAATAATTGAAACCTTTAAAACATGCCCATTGTGTGCAGAAGAACAACATCAAGGGGGAATTGGGACTATGATTTACCTTTCCTAAATATGCATTGTCATCTCCAAATACAGTGTGTCCAAACCTATGTAGAGATTAGTTTGCTTTGAAGGCTGTTTCCTTAACAGGCCAGGGGTATCATCTTACTGAAAACTTCAGTCTTGGGGTGTTGCTCAGGACAATTCAAAGTATCTCTAGGCCTGGCAAGACTGTTCAGATGTCCTTAATTAATATGAGGTAACTTCCTAAACCCATCTTATTCCGGTACACAGAATTCTGGAGATCATCTGGCCATTTGAAGTGGGGAAGTTTTCATTTAAAATTTTCAGTGAGAAAAATATCTGAGAAGTGTTTTCAGTGAGTAACACCTTCCTGTTGTCACACCATTGTAACCCCTCTCCCTTCTCCTCAACTGTCAGGGGAAAAAACAAAGCTAAAATTGAAAACGAGAAGTTTTTTATTCTGGAAGACAGCGTGGCCGTCCTCAGTGAACTGAAGCTGTCTGGAATGCTGTAGCTTAAGCAACAGAACTTGTGTCATGTCAAGTGTGGACGTGTGCTGGGGTCAGAAGGTCTCACTGCACCCAAACACACGGCTCCCTTTGCCTGGCAGCCTTTATTTGATGGGCTGTGGTGGTCAGCTGGTGGACACTCCACGAGGAACTGCTCCGGCTCATGTGGCAGTGTCAGCTCTTACTCATTCTGGGGACAGATGCATAAGGGGACCAGCCCCATGCTGCGTCCTAATTCCATACTTTGAGACTATAACTTCTTTAAAGACATTTTCAAATGTTGAAAAATATTTCTGGTACAATCACAGGCACTTGTTCTTAATCCAAGCTCCATGGAAGTGAGTGGCCTGTAGGCGCCCACTCTCTGAAAGCTCAATCTCAGGGGTCTAAAACCAAATATCACAGTGAGTTTCAAAGGAGGAGATTTTCATTGCTTAAATTCAGACTCTGGCTGAGCTCCTGAAAGGGAATGTTGTTCAGCAGCTCCTGTGGTAAAGTAGGTCTTGCTGCAGTGCTTGAAAGCTAAAGAAAAGCAGATGAGTGAGTGAGTGCATTGCAGCAGAGGGCTGAAGTGCACGAGCATCTTCCAGGATTGTGCTGGACTCTGTGTTTTTAACTGCCAGAGGGCAGGTTTAGATTAGGGATTGTGAAGAAATCCTTCCCTGTGAGGGTGGGGAGGCCCTGGCACAGGGTGCCCAGAGAAGCTGTGGCTGCCCCATGATCCCTGGAAGTGTCCAAGGCCAGGTTGGACGGGGCTTGGAGCCACCTGGGATAATGGAAGGTGTCCCTGCCCATGGCAAGGGGTGGGATGAGATAATCTTGAAGGTCCCTTCCAACCCAAACCATTCTGGGGTTCTATGATTCTCTCTTTCCTTGCCTGGTTTAGCAATTTGTTGATAGCCTGCTTCTTATCTAAGTAAACAGGGGGCAGTCCTAAACAAGTGTTTCAGGAAGTGAGAGAAACTAATAGAACCAAACCCTGCCTACCTTGGCTATGTTCATGTGGGAAATGCAACAAAATTGCATGTGTTATCTAGGTTTATGATGTATTTGTGTAACTCTGACAACACCCTTGGTAAGTCAATAATTTGCTATTTTATTACCATAAGGAAGCACCAGAGTTTAAAGAAAATCAAAACAAAACCAAACCGCACCCTCAGGTTTTGTCTAGTTATGTATTCATGATCAATATGTGCAAAGAAAGTGTTTTCCATGTGAATTCAAACTGTATTTTCACCTTTTATGTATAGAAGGGGCTCATCTTTATAGCTCTTGGAAAAGGTGGTGCTCTGGACGATGGGTTGGCTCTGAGTAGTAGCAAAACAAGCTCTTCCTCCCTCTTCAGCAAGGAAATATATAAAGAATACAAAAAGAGCAGTCCCAGGCATGGCAATGAGCCAGATCCAGGGAATGCTGTGAGGAGCATCAGGAGACGAGGCTGGAGACAGGGAGAGGAGAGATGGGAGAGAAGATACCTACAACAAGGGGCTGAGATCCCTTCAGGAGATGGGACTAGAGACAGGCAGACCTGCTCTGGCAGGGACTGGAGGCCCAAGTCTCAGCAGAAACAGACCTCCTGGATCCAGAGGCAGGAGATGTAGGTGGGGTCTCAAGGGGCTGGTTGTGGCCTCTCAGTGCACTCAGGACTCTGACAGCAGCCATCCATTAATTGTGGCCTGTACATAATGATGGTGATTGAAATGGTTCTCCCTTCTCCTACTCTTTTCCCCATTTTTTTTCCCATTGGGAGTGCAAAAACTCTGATCTGGTGGTCCTTAGGGGTGAGATCCAGGTCTGTGGAAAGGTTCCTGCAGGCTCCAAGAAGGTACCTTGCCTCTTTTGGCAAGATTGGTTTTCAGTGTCTATTTTCACCCATCCAGCAGAGAAGAAAACCAGTTCAGAAGTGATGGGAGAGTAGCTTTTTAGATGCCTGGGTGCTGGGAAATTGCTTAATTGTAAATGGTCCAAGCAGTAGAGCAACAGTGTTTGAAGATATTTCTTGGTGCGTATTTGGAATTCTGTCTCCTATTGTTTCAGTTCTTGCCTTTGAAAAGAATAATCAGAAAGACCCTAAAAGAGATGACTTTCCTGAATGGATAGAAGATCTTTGCCATGGAAAGGTTGCTGAGATTTTCCTACCTGAAAGAGAGTTGGACTTAGAACAGGTATCCATAAATCAGTTAGACAGCCCTCGCACGCTATAGTGACCTTCTTCTGGTGGTTAATCTTCTTGCACTGTTGTTACAACCCCTTGTCATGGTATTGGATGAGGGAATTATTCTGCAAAGTCATTCTCCTTAGTGGAAGGGAGCTGTTTTCATCCAGATCTTTGCAGTGCTGGGTTTGGAATGATACACACACAGTTGGACTCGGCACTTCAAGTGGGGATTTACAGTACAGAGACAGAAGGTGAGCCAAGGTGGAGAAACAGTGGATATCCGTGTTTTAGGAGCAGAAATTAATCACAGGCACGTCATCACTTCCCTGCTTCTTATTTTCATGTGAGCTTTCCCCTTTTGCAAGCTCCCTGTCAGCATCAGAGCACCCAGAGAGTGACCAGAGGGCGGGGGGCTCCAAGGGACCCCGAGTCTCTGCAGGCTCTGGAATGTGGGCGGAGAGAACGTGGTGTTATTCTTGGGAGTGACCTTTCCTCCAAGCTGCCCAGCTCCATGGAGAGCCCAGTCCCAGCCCATACAGATGAAGTGCAAGGGGTGTGCATTTCACAATTGCATTAGTGGGCTATAAATAGGGCCATACATCCGCCTTTGGCGCTGGCTAGAAAGGAGCCAGGATGTGTTTTCTGGCAGCCTTGGTGCTCAAGGAAATCCGTTTATTTTATGGCACAGACACACTTAGTTTTTCACTTAACCTTTTAAAGACAGAATCTCTGGCATTCATTGCCTACCTGTAGGTGCAAACAAGGAAAAATCATGGTAAAAATGCCATATACTTTCAATTACTGCAGTGTTCCTTTAGCCATTTTGCAAGTGTTTTATTACTGGACCACAAATTTGGAGGGAAAACAAAACAAAACAAAAAACAAGAGAAAACCCCAAAGCCTGAAATTTGGCCAGAAAAGACTCACTCTGGGGAATAATTCCCAATTCCCCAGGTAAGCCTTGTGTAGCTGCATTTCAGCAACACAAGGCTGAAATTTTTAAGGCTGTAATTTTATAGTAGAAAATATCTACTGGTAGAAATAGCTGTTAAATACAAAGAAAATGTACCTGACCAAGAAGTATTATGTACCTTTGGCATACACAGCCAAAGGTACCTTTATGGGGTAGAACAAGTGAATGTTGAAGGCATTTTTCCAGTAGGTAATTCTCCAAAACCCTGTGCCATCATGGTATTTTAAATAAGTCTTACAACCAAATGGTCTCATGTTCTTCTTGGTGAGAGGCCCGAGACTGACAGCGCTCTGTCTTGAGCTAGCACCAGAAAAAAATGGGAAAAGATGGAAAATGTTAAGATCTCTGTCTCATGTGCTTGTGAAAAACAAAGCCTGGCTTCTGCTGAGCGGGTGTGGTTATGCCCTGCCATGCACCTTTTCTTCTCACCTGTATGAGCGGGGGCCCTGGCAAAAAGGATCACATTTAGGGTGCTTTTGAATTCTGTATTTCCCTTCTGCTCTTGTCATGGGAGCAGTGCAGGGGCTGTTCAGGCAACTGGGGCGCAGAGCTCTTCATGTTCTGTGGTACTGAGCAGGAGCATGAAGTCCCCTTTGTTCCAGGAGTTACGGATTCAGGAATGATCTTGAGCTATTCAGAGGGGAAAAAGGGAATGTAGTGGTTTGGTTTTTTGCACTGAAGTCTCCTAAATTGTGTTAAAGGTTGTATTTGTTACAATTACGTGCGTTTTATCCCCTGTATTTTGTTGTCAAGTGGTTGCAGCCCCCAAGGCTGCCAGAGCTCCAGGAGCGTTTGGATAGGGATGCACAGGGTAGGATTGCTGGGGTGGGACCTGCAGGGCCAGGGGTGGGACTGATGATCCTGGTGGATCCTTTCCATCTCAGCAGATTCTGTGATCCTCTGATTCCATGATATACTGTATTTCTAACTGTAGGAACTGTGTGCATCTTGAGATCTTTTTAGGATGAAAGTACCCGTCTAATACAAGTGCTCTAAGCACATATTTTTTATTTTGATTTTTTTTTTTTAGCTATTACTAAACTCTCTTTTTTCAGACATGGGTATTTTGCTTTCTTTTAAAAAGTGTTGCCTAAAGGGAAAGGGAGAAAGCATGGAAAATCTGTAGCCAGAGTAAAATAATAATCTTTCCAATAGTTTACTTTTGGAGCTGCTAGATGGTCTGTAAGGAAAATAATGTAATTAACTTCTGTATCTTTTGCATCTGGAAATGTGTGCTGTATTTTATAAATCGAGTTTTCGTTAGACCTCCCCTCTTGGTTTAAAGAAATACTGACAGTGAGGAGATGTTACTGGTTCTGGCTATTTATTCAGTCCCTTCCATATTGGAATTAACAAAAATGAAATAGCTGCTGATTTAAAAATACTCTTTGAGGTTCATGAGCAGGGAAAATTTGATAGCCTAATATTAATAGAAAAAAGTTACTATGCCAGAAAGGGTATGAAAATCCATTTCAAGTCATACGTTGCGGGGCAACAATCTCATTTAATAGTTGACTGATTGAGAATGGCATTGCTTGTTAAGGAAAGAGGAATTGGCTTTTTTATTGACAAGGAAACTGAAGGCACCTCATCCTGTATTTGCAATAATAGGAGATGTGTAATTTTGAGGGTGTGGAGTGGTAATGACTTCTTTTCCAGAGAACCCTTGGGGTGGTTCCGTTCAGGAGAGGTTTTGGGTGGATGGATACCTTAGAGGGGTTGTAAGGGGCAGGGCCTCCAGTGCTGCATGAGGGATGCTCACAGAAATGGTCAGTTAGGTGTTTTTCCTGGAATTGAATAGTCCCTGGCAGGTTCTGTTCCAAAGTGAGGGGTGTTCAATGGAGTACATGGGCAGATGGGGGCTGGGGGAGGGTCAGCAGAGACTGGGAGTTTCATTAATGACATTGAAAAACCTGATAAGAATTAAATATTTTGTGCTTGGTGAGTTTTTTGACTTTCCGAGGGAGAATTTCAAGCCAGAGCAGTGAAATGGAGTTGAAGGAGCCTTTCTGAGCTGGCTGTGCTGTGCTGTGTTCAAGGCACTGGGGGCTTCATATGAACAGTCATATTTTCAAGGCACAGACCCTTTGTTTTCCTCCTGTCCATTCCTTTAATTAATCTCTCTGCCGCTTGTTTCCTCTCCTGCTTTCATTTCTCAATTTGATCTTTTTAGTGGGCTAGATAATTGCATTTACTGAGTATCCTTCCTGCCAAGCACCATGGCTGTAATCTCCTCCACCTGAGAAATGGTTTCCTTTGAACAACCTGGCATCTGCCTCAAAGTTATGTGTTAATTAAATGAAAACAAAAAGGTAAAAAAAGTGTCTGTGTGTGTATATATATATTTTTTAATATATATATATTTTTTTTTTATATATATATATATATGAATTATATAGTTTCAGCAAGCAGAAATCTGGGTAGCTGAAAGATAGTTAGAGTGCACACCACCAGCACTGTTCTTTGGCTTTGTAATTACAGAGTAGTGCACAAAAGTCTTTAATTATATGATCACATGGCAGGTTTTTTCAATACCGTCTCACATATGGTGTTTCCTCTGTTCTTGAACACAAAGACAGTATGAGCAAGGCAGAAATTGTGTGTTTAGCAATAACTGGATTTGGGGATGTTGAGGTTTTTATTTTAAAATCTCTCCTGAGATAATGAAATGGCCTCTGAGGCCATGGTTCCTCTGACCTACCTACAATTAAGGTAGATACAGAGCAGTGGGCCTGTGCCCCTGGTGTAAGGTTAATTAAAACAATCCTTAATTCGTAATGTGATAGAAAATTGTATGTACAACTCCAGTGTTGACAGGACTTGGACTGTATGGCAGCTTAAAATGTAGAGCAGCCTTGGGGACTTTTTGACCAAGAAGAAACCAAGTAGTGGAAGGAACCAAGAAGCAAAAACAAGTAGAGGGAACTAAGAAGAAACCAAGTGAAGAGAGGAACCGAGTAACTCCCTCCTTGATTCGGCTGCACATCTCCTGCTGTGTCAGCTGGCATACAGTGGTTTGTTTCTGCAAGTCACGTGCCAAATTTGAAAATTAGAACAGAAACAAGGGAGCTAAATTACGGCTTCATCATCACCTGCCACCTTTAGACTGGGGTGAAAGGAATCAGAAAACCCAGGATACACAAACTGAGGCACCTGAGGAGCAGCAGCAGCAGCACAGGGGCTGGGACGGCGCCTTCTCCCACGGGCAGACATCAGGCTGGGTGAGGACAGGGGTACCCGAGGGATGGAGAGCTGTGAGTGGTTTGCAGCTCTGGAAACTGCTGACAGCACTGGTGAGGGGTGGGTTAATATGGCAACGTGAGGGTTTGTGCTTCTCCAGCAGCAAAGATCAAGATTATGTCCAGGACAGTTAATGGAGCTGTGTTCTGTCAGACCTGTCGGCCTCAGGGATTGCTGCTGAAAGATGCCATGGTTTGGACCTGCAGAAGGGAGGTTTGATAAAGTAGAAGGGAAGTTGCTCAATTTTTTCAGGTAGGCATCACCCTTGAGGGTGTTAATGTTTCATGAAGCACTGCATATGCCATGGGGCTGCTGGAGAGCTTAGAAAAGAGCTACCCCCGTCTCGATCAATGTCCTTCCAATTCTGCAGGAATCCTCCATTTAGGGGCTGGCTTTTGTTACACTGAATGTCTCAATCCCTTTTTGTTCCTCCAAAAAACCAGCCCTAGCGGTCACATCTGCCTTGTGCAGAAGCAGTCGTTGGCGTTCCTTGAGTACATGCTAGGGTTGTGTAGGAAGAAGAAAAAATGCTTGAGGGTGGTCTTTGCAGATGTGCTGCAATCTGTGTGGTGTGTTGATTTTTAAAGAGCTGTTCTGTCAGAGGATTTAGATTTTGTTGGCAGAATTGATGTGTTGTTCATGCACCTGTTCTCTGTTTAGTATCTGGTGGTGTCCACTGCCTCGACTCCCAGCAGTGGCTGTATTTTTAGATTGGATTAAGGTAAGGTAAATTAATTTGGGAAATCTGAACGAGCATTTTCAAATAATCCTTTGAGAAAAATGGGTTGGTTTATTTCCTAAGCTATTTTTATTATTCTATTCATGTTAGTAAAACCATAATCACTTGGATCAAGAATTGCCTGTGAATTGATAGCTTTGAGGGTTGGTGACAGAGGAAGACAACAGGCTGCTCACCCAATGCTGGTTGATCTCCAATGAAATTTCACTCCCAGCCCACATCCAAGTGGATCAGAAACCCACCCCCACAGCTGAACAAATGTTTCAACTCTGTAGAATCAAATGAACCATGGAGCTGCTGCTTTCTGTGAGTGCTTGAAGCTGGACTTAGGAAGATAACTGAGATATCCTCCATTTCTTAATATTTAGTTCAAGAAACATGAATTTGCAGGATTTTTGCAACTACTTCCTCTGACTGTTGACTTTTTTTGGTATTTTTGACTTAACTTCTCTGGTATCCAGGCAGTTGATACCCACATACATAACAGAGATGGAATAACCTAAGTAGTTCATCTCACCCTTCCAGTGCTCCAAACCAGATGGATATGAACCTGTGGCACTCAAGGCTGATGCTGCAGGTGATGGAAACTGCAGCCACCCAAGCAGTCTCATTCTGCTCCTTGACTGTCCTGGTGGTCTGTGATTTTGTTTTTTCCCCTGATGTGTAGCCTGGCTCTTTCTAGAGCTGAGCCCACCACTGCTCGTGTCCTCCCAGTGCAGCTGTGGATCTCAGCGTCTTCCTCCTTCCTGGTGGCACTGGAGATGGGCTCTGGGAGAGCTGCATCCAGCTCCAGCATCCCAGCACAGGGAGGACATGGAGCTGTTGGAGCCAGTGCAGAGGAGGCTATCAAGATGATCAGAGGGATGGAGCAGCTCTGCTGGGAGGAAAGGCTGAGAGAGCTGGGATTGTTCAGCCTGGAGAGGAGAAGCTTCAGGGTGACCTCATTGTGGCCTTCCATTGTCTGAAGGGAGTCGACAAAAAAGATGGACAGAGACTGTTTACAAGGGATGGAGGGACAGGACAAGGGGGAATGGCGGATGGCATATTGGGAAGGAATTGTTCCCTGTGAGGGTGGGGAGGCCCTGGCACAGGGTGCCCAGAGAAGCTGTGGCTGCCCCTGGATCCCTGGCAGTGTCCAAGGCCAGGCTGGATGGGGCTTGGAGCAGCCTGGGCTAGTGGAAGGTGTCCCTGCCCATGGCAGGGGGTGGAATTGGATGATTTTTAAGGTCCCTTCCACCCAAACCATTGTGGGATGTTTGGCATGTTCCGTGCTCAGCATCTAAGTGGCTCACCTGCTGTTCTATGTTTCAGTTGAATTGCATCAAAATCTCTTATGGTTCTTAACAAATATTTTTAGAAAAAGCAATTCAGTCCTTTATCTAAATATAGCTTTGAGATTTCAAGCCTTTGGGAGAGGGGAGCACGTGAAGCTTTGATCCGTGGCATTCACAGCAGTAGGAGCACTTTCTGCACCTGGCAGAAGTAAGTACGGTGCAGAAGAGTTTGTTAGACAGAAAGCTCCTCTTTCACAGAACAAACGTGTGGTTTAGTATGGATGAAGGATAAATCTTGGCATGTCGTGCAAGAGCAAGGCACGAGAGACTGCAGAAAAATGTGTGGCACAGGAAAATGAAGGTGTGTTTAGAAACTTCCCTCTGGGTGGTATGACTGAAGTACTACTCACCTCCTGCCTGATACTTGATATCTCACTAAAAATAGAGGAGAGGCTCACCCATCGTCCCTCTTGATGACAGTGGAACCAAATCTGTTCGTCCTTAGATGTCTGAAATGGGAATGCAGTATAAATCAGCATTCTGTTTATTTATTTATTTATTTGCTGTTTAACCAAATATTTCTCTGGAAGTCACAGTGACTCCAGATATATTTGACAAAGTTATGCTTTTTTCTGGTGTTTTTCTTTTCTTTAAACTGAGCCAGAATCAGTGTCATTGCCCGTATTCCTGTGGTAAAGGCACTTACAGCCATGTCTGGAAGTGCTGAAGACATTTTTCTCATAGGAACCACCACAGTTTTGTGCCCCCCACCCAGTAATTGTTTCAATATTCTAAGTTGATATGCTCATTTATCACTGAAATCGTTATTAATGAGTGCTGTTTTTCTTTGTCACATTGCCATGGCAACTGGGTGACATGTTTGAGTGGAATTATCTGTTTCCAGATGGAGATCTTCATTCATAAGATTTTCCTGCTGAGAATTTTTGCAGAATATTCAACTTCAAAATTCTTCCTCCCCATGCCTTTCCACAGTTTGGATCTAGAGGCGTTCCTGCCTTCTGGCTTATATCCTGTGATTTTGTGGTGGGTGTTATGCTAGCAATATTTCTGTCTTTCATTTGTGGTTCATTTATGTTGTTTTTCTTTCAATTTAATTGAGTTGCTTTTCTTCAACTCAGGATTTGCTGTGACAGTCCTGTAAAGCCATTCCTCCCCCATGTGAGTTATTTGAAATTTTCTCTTTTTGTACAATACACCACACAATAGAAGACGGGACTTGATTTTCTTGTTACTCCTGAAAGGAGCGTAAGGATGTATTTCTCTTTATAGATGATATATCACATTCTGAGTGATAGCATCCTAATTTTTTTTTATCACTAGTTGATTTTTAGTTCTATACAAGAAAGAAGCATGAATATGTTTCAGCTTTCTTTTTGTATTTAGGAAAAAGACCAAGGTAAATATGCATAGAGTACAGATTTCCTTTATCCTGAACTTCTTACAGTTTTAAAGGTATTGTTGGCTGCCAGACTTAATGAGGTCCTACTGGATCTCAATCAACATTTCAGAGTTTCTCTGGATTTGCTTTTGATCGCTCAGACCAAAATACCTCAAAATGCTGTGTGTATTTCAGTAGAAATCAGAACATAAAACTCAAAAGGTGATTTTTATCATCCTTTACTTCTTCAGCTTCAGGTCTCTCTTACCTTATTGAGCAAAACCAGGTTAGCAGTTTTTTGCACACACCTACAGGAAAGGTGTTGAGGGCCCGCTCATCCAACCTGTCTTTAATCTAATATTCATATTCACCTAAAACCACTAATGGCCATACACCTCATGATCTACTTCAAGGTCTGTCTGTTGCTTAAACATCCCTTCTTTTGAACTTGCAGTGCTTTCACCCTGCCAGTAACTTTAGAACAAGAACAATCTCATAAACAGCTCAGAATCTGTAGTTTCTGGACACCTTACCTTATGTGTAACATATCCATATTTTGTCTTCACCTAGTAAAAAAATTTCTGTATATCGTTGTGTCCTCCCAAAAATAACAAAATGCAGTGCAAGACTCATCTTCTGCAAATAAT
The DNA here is from genome assembly GCA_013399195.1 of Dicrurus megarhynchus. Lineage (NCBI taxonomy): Eukaryota > Metazoa > Chordata > Aves > Passeriformes > Dicruridae > Dicrurus > Dicrurus megarhynchus. The sequence goes on along the minus strand of VXAD01003101.1, from coordinate 80,414 downwards.
GATTTGATTTTAATTACTATATTTAGTATATTTGAAATAAAGGATGTTGTCTTACCTGTGAATAAGGTGTTACTTCTCTGTTACACCAGCAAGCAATGTCCTCCCTAGCCATATAATTCTTATATTTATGTAAGTATAATTACTTAGCTGTTCCTTTCCATTTGGAAGTAGAATCGTATCTATTTATACCTCCTTCCAGCAAGAGACTACTCAATACTAACAAATGTTACCAATGTATTATATCAGTGCTCCTTGTTTTAAGGAAAGTGTTTTGCCTGGGAATAGAGAACTAGGAGAGCTGATGAGTAATGCTGTTGCTTCAAACCTAATGAATCTCTGATCTGCTCCCTTCGTCTCTGCATGTAGCTGATAAAACAGTTGTTGATGGCTCAGTTATTAACCAAAATGAGGTTGATCCCTGGCTTTCCAGAGGCCAGTGCTGCATTTGCCTTTTGGCCTGATCTTGGTGCGTGCATAGCTTGCTCAGAGCCCCCGGGATTGCTGGAGCTGGGAACTGGCAGGCGCTCCCGGCTGTTCATCGCTCCTTGAGGCACTGGAGCCTGAGTGCCGGCCACTCAACCCCTTTCCCTGTGTGCCTCATCCCAGGAGATAATCTCTTGGCCTTTAAGGCAGATCCTCAGCTTTAGATTGTGTCAAAGCTTTATTGCTTTTTGAGATACAAGCAGAGATCTCTTCTGCTCAAACACATACTATCTATTAGAGCCAGGACGTTTATATTAATTTTGTAGGACACTTTCTATTACAAGGGTGATTCTGCCAACATCTGCAGGGGCTTCTGCTTTGACTTCCTGATTTTTTTTAATCTGTATCCACAGAATCACAAAATGGTTTGGGTTGGAAGGGATCTTAAAGCCCATCCAGTGCCACCCCCTGCCACGGGCAGGGACACCTTCCACTAGCCCAGGTTGCTCCAAGCCCCGTCCAACCTGGCTTTGGACACTTCCAGGGATCCAGGGGCAGCCACAGCTTCTCTGGGCACCCTGTGCCAGGGCCTGCCCACCCTCCCAGGGAACAATTCCTTCCCAATATCCCATCTAACCCTGCCCTCTGGCAGTGGGAAGCCATTCTCCTAAGGAGAAGGTGGATTTCTCCAAAATAAGACTTGCTGTTTGCTGTGGTGGATTCAAATTGTCCAGAAAATGTTACGAAAAATGACTGGTTTATTTTTGGAAACTTTCTTGCTGCTGCATATCTTGGGCATAAATTACCCAGGTGTCTTCACTTCTGCAGTTGGTAGGATGGAGGGGACAGTAACACCAGCTGTGCTGGAGATAATACTTATTATATTATCAGGAAAGCATTGAAGTTTACTAACACTGTTGGAAATATCTCTGGAAATATCATAAGTGATATCAAATGTGCAAAGTTCTTTGCCACCAGTTCAGAGCTACTTGATGCATCTGGCAAACAATGCAGCATTTGAAGGATTTGTGCCCATGTCCATTGTGAATTTAAAATAGCATTTTTGATCTCTAAGAAGACTCCATCCTATCCTGGTGTATCATAATTTCACATGTCAGTCTGATTATCCTGGCTATCAGTCAGGGACTCCTTGGTGCCCTGGTTGACTTGCTCCAAGGGATGATGCCTTCCAAGGAAGCATCCCTCCTATACCATCCCCACAGGATCAGCTGCTGCCTGGCTGTGGTGTTTGCTCACAGTTGATCTCTTGGAATAAGCAGCAGACACATTTCAGGGTTATTTTTGCCATGGAACGTCAGCCCCTCCATACCTTCCTCGTTTTCCACAGGGCTGGGCTGAACATCCTCTCTCCTCCAGTACACATGGACTGATTGGCTGTGGGTTGGGAAACGTCCTTTGTGCTGCTTTCTCTTGCTCATCTGTTCGCCCATTCAGATCCCTGCGTGCCTCTGTGGGAGTCTGATGCTTTTTCTGCGTGTGGGTTTTATTGCTAATCACAACAGAGAGCACTGGGGCAGGGAGGAAAATGTAAGTTAGATAATTGCAGTCAGTCAAGTACTTCTAATTCCCAGGCTTTATTGTGTTCAACCCTTTTGGCTTTATGAATTGTCACCTCCAGACTAGCTGAATTACACTGGAAAAAAAGAAAAAAACCCAGAGTTGTTCACATTTACCAGTCTAATAGTATTGTCTTAAATTCTTCCCTCTGATTTGAGGCTCTGTGTCTGAGATGCTTCTATTTGATAGATTCAGTTTATTTGAACTCTATAATAAAGAAAACATACAGATGTGGACTAGACCAAATGCAAAACCATGATATATTTTTTAAAATAAGATTGTTTTTTGAAACAATTTTATTTTTAAAATAAGCCTTACTTTTCAAAGCAAGGCTTATTTAACTTCTAGACTGTGGTTAACAGTTTCCTGAAAATAACTTTGTCTAAATAATGTTGATTATTTTTTTAACAATACAGTAACCCAGAAAAATCTATTTGTGCTCTGTTTTTCCCTTAGTAAGTGAGAGAAATTGCTTGAAAATGCAAAGAAAAAGAGGAAAGTTTGTGCAGTGTCTTCTAATTTGCTAAGGTTTTGCCCTTTGTTCCAAGTGTACTGTGTCTCATTTCACTTCGTATTAATATTTTCCACTTTTGTGGGATGAAGTTTCTCTTCTGCGTTGTTTATCCTGGCTGGAGGAGGGTGGATGTACCACTCTGGGTGTTTTTTCCAATAGATTCACGTGCTACAAAGGTAACCAGAGCAAAAAGCAGCTGAGCAAAGGCAGTGTTGGTCCTGCAAGAACTGGATTCACAGGCTGCAGGGAAGAATAAATTTTTCTGAAATCCCATCTTGTCCTACCAAGGAAAAAAAATCTCTTTATTGGAGCTTTGGGTTTACTGTGGTATAGCACCACAATGTTAGATAACATTTCCATGGGGGCATTAGAGCTGGGAATTCTAGTATTTGAAGAGCTGATAAATATTATGGACAAACCAAGAATCTTACTTTTCTTACTTATTTTCTGGCTGAATTTCTATCTGGGTAACGTTCATGTGCAGGAAAAATGGTGATTGGTGGGGGAAGTCGGAAGAGGAAGATGGTCAACATGGGGCCTTTCCTCCAGAAATCATTCTATGGCTGTGCATTGTGTCATTAGGAAAAACAAAAAAAAAAGGCAAAGTGGTTATGGTGTGGGTTGGCTTTTTCCAGCTTTTAACCTAGGTTTTCAATAGCTTCCATCAGCTTTGCTGTGCAAGGAACACCCACGAGCAGACTCCTCTCTGGAGTAACCACCCTACGTGGCTTGTTGGTCTACTGAGAGTGCAAATCCAGGGAGGGTGCAGGAGCAAAGAACTTGTTTGTATTGAACATATTAAACAGAAAACTAGGGATTTGAGGGAGAGTACACACCAAACATCCCTGTTTCCTGGTGCCATGGCTATACTAGACCAGAGAGCTGCTGAAATCCTTATTGAAGCTTCAGGCAGGAGAAACTTCCTTTGTATTAGTCACATGTAAGCCTTTGAAAAGATATACATGTAACTTTTAGTTGCTTTGCTTAACTAGGGTTTCTTCTAGTCAGCTGTTTTGGTTTTAGTTTGGTTTTTATCCCAGCTGCTGAACTACACTGGTTCAAAATTTTTTTTTTCTTTTTTTTTTCTTGGTGCTCAGATGAGTATAGGATCAAACCAGTGGAAGAGGTCAAATACATGAAAAATGGGGGAGAAGATGATCAGAAAATAGCAGCCAGGAACCAAGAAAACTTGGTAAGGATTGAACTTAATCACTTCTCTAATGAACTAACGTGGCTCTGCTTTTGTGACGGAATATGCAGCGTGCAGCACCCTCCAGCTCCGGCTTACACGCGGCGAGAGGATTTTCTCCAAAATGTCACAACTCCCTGCAAAGCTCTCATGGAAGGTGCAAAATGCGACTTTTTCCTGCTTGTCTTTCTGAATTAGGCTCTACTTGATCTTGGAGTGAGTGCCTCCATGATTACAGGTCGCTCCCCTCCCTTGCAGATCCAAAAATACGCTTTATTTGGAAGTTTGTGTGTCTGTGTTACAAACGAGCTGGAGTAAAACAGCACTTCACTTCCCTGCCATTAAGAAAATGACCTACTTATGTAGATATTATTTGCTCTACACTTGCTTGTTTTCTGTGTTATAAAATTCCCAGGGAAGGCAGTTTGGAACAGAAAAACCCAATATATTCATAACACAGCAGTCACAAAAATCGTGTGTGTTTCTTTTGCCTTGATTTGAGCACTTTGCCAGCTCGTAGTTCCACTTAAGGGAAGGCAATCACAGGTAAACTCTTAGGACTACTTGAAATAACTAAGATGCTGTTGAAGCAGCTTAAAAATCACGGTTGAGTCACTTCTGGCATTTCTGAGAAGTTGTTTCTTCCCTTCTAAAGCTGAAGGACCGTAGGTTTTGTTATTGGCTGCCTGGGGCTTTGCCCAATTGAAGTTTTCAAAGACATCCCACGTTCTCAGAGTTGGGTGCAAGTTTTCACATCTGGTTCCACTCAATCAGTGCAGCTTTTCTTCACATGGAATGGTTGGGTTTTCCCCGCTCCATCTGTAGGTCCAGAGGGGAAACATTAGCAGCAGATTCCAGTGGAACCATAACCATTATCACCAGTTGAGAATTTGCCTTTTGCCATTATTGGGTGGCTGTAGGAAGAGCCACTGTTTGGGATTTTTTCATTTTCATGAAGATGAGAGCTCCTGCAACCTGGCTACTTTATATTCCCTCTCCTAGACACGCATATTTACATTACACAGCTACAGGTGCACTCCTGTAGCAAATGGAGTTTATTTTGCTGTCCTATTCTGTGGCTGAGCAGCAGGCAACACGATTTCTTCTTCAACCTCCAGATCAGCTGTTTGCTACCTGCGACTTTGCATTGCTGATGCTCCAGTGGGTGCTGCAACTTCAGCTTGGAGCGAAATATAGAGGCTTTTGGAGGTTTTAAAGAGATTGTTGGGGTGTCCTGTGCAGGGCCAGTAGTTGGAGTCGGTGATCCCTGTGAGTCCATTCCAACTCTGGATATTCTGTGATTCTACGTTAGATTTTCAACTGGCCTTCAGCTGTAGTTAAATGAGAGTATTTGCAGAAGGTACCATGTCACTGGAATGACAGCAAGGAAGAGCTCAGGAAAGCTCAGGTCTGCTGGGGTGACACAGTTGTCGAAGCTCTATTCAAAACTAGCTCCAGCTATTTTGCACTTTGGTTGGTGCCTGCTGTCTCGTAGCACCCAAGTGTTCACCTGATTAAATGTAGGAAGAGCACAGTGCTTCTTATTTTATTATTGGTGGGTCATGTTTGAAGGGAGCAGTGAGTTTGTTGGAAAACAAAACAATAAGGATTTGGAAGGCTGATGTAGCTCTTCTCTGTCATGTTTATCAGGAGGGGAAAAAAAGGCAGTAACACAAGAAAGTCTTCAGCCAGACAGGATGGATATGCTTTAAAACAAAAACTGTCTTGCCCACCAAAAAGGCTTTATTTTCCTTTTCCTCATCTTACTATAAGGAGATTACCTTGTCTGTAATGTATGCAGCTTTTTAATCCTGGGAATTGTCAAGTCCTCATCACTCCTGGGTTTTTAAAAGGGGTTTCACTGTTCAAGTTCTCCTTAGTAAACATGTTTTAGTTCAGTGCTTAGAAGATGGGTTAAGCTACCCATCACTCAGGCTTTAATTTCCTTAACGTGTGAGAAGTTGGCAAGCGCTTACGTAATCCCGTCTTCTCATCAGCCATTTCCAGGCAACTGAAATTTTAGGAACAAGAAAAGGCAGTGGGAGAATCGACCGGCCCTTTTTCCTCCTCTCTTGTTTCTTAATCCCACATTTCTTTATTGTCACGGGGCTGCAAATTCACATCCCCTTCAGAAACACAGCCCAGATGAGAGATGTGTAACCTCAGTGTCTGGGAACTGCTCTGGGTGGGTTATCTTATCCCCTGATACTGATGCTTGAATTATGTTATTCAGATGCCATTGAATTTTTTGATCCCATTATCATCTCTGTTACTTTTTTAAGGTATTTTGAAGTCTTGCTTAAAAAAAAAAAAATCTCAGCTCAAGTGAAAATAAACCCGCTTCCCTTGTAACTCAGGCTCTTTGATGTGCTGCCATCTCTGCCTTTGGTGCTGCAGTATTTCTGAGTCAGGGGGAAAGAAGGTCACACGAGTAGATAAAGAGAGTGGGAGGACATGGCAGTCACCAGGGGACCTGTCACTTCACACTGGGGTGCTGTGGTCCAGAGTCCCAGGCTTTGATTCTGCTTGAGGAAGAGCCAGAGAAGGGCTGGTCCAAATGTGGGTATCTGTGGGAGAGATGAGGCTCTGTCAGTGAATCACCGCCTTCTCAGCTTCAACCTGAGGCTTAAGCAGGGCTCAAAACTTGAGCAGGTCTGGCACAGTAAAGCAGAAATGCTCCTAAGACACAGTGCCAACGGGAATGGCTGTGCTAGGGCTGTCTGCCAGGGGAAACATAGGATGCTCCATGGGAAGACATTTTCTGGTGGAATCAAAGTCCCCCTTGGATTAAAATGTAGGGGGAAAAAAAGAAAATAAGAAAAGATAAACTAAGCTTGTTTTCCTGCCGTTCCTTTGTATCCATAGGCCTCATTCACTTCTTTAGTCAGGTTGTTTCTCCAGTTCTCCACCTGCCACTGGGACCTCTCTGCTCCTGGTTTCACTCCAGGTACCTCTGACACCTTCCCTGAGCATTTCCACCCTTAAAACGAAGCCAGAGTCATTGCACTTGAGCTGACAGTCTGACATCTTTGGAGCCTGCAGGATGGGAATGGGATGTAGCAGGATCAGGCGCTGGAGAGCTGGGGCTACACTGGATGCTGTCACTGCACCACGTGCTTTGGTGGCTGCTCAGCTAAACCAGGGATGTTTGGTGTCAGATCAATGAAGAACTAGTAGACAGGTGAAAAAAGGAAGTAATTTGTACTACATATTATATTATATGTGTTTTTAAATCACAAGTGTTGGTTTGTGCAAATATATGTATATCTATATATATGCACACATGTAAGGAAACATGGAAGCTGTGCTAATTTCCATGTGATATGGTGCATAGAAGGTCATGTGTGTGCTATTATTCCTGGAGGTAAATGAGCAGCTGGGATGGTTATTTGTGAGTTCAGAAGCAGAAGGGCTGGCTGGGATGGTTTATTGGGATCCTGGGCTTTGCCTCCATGCTCAGCTTGGTGCCAACGTGCCACATGTGGTGCTGAACTCCACCATGTGTTAAAACTAAATTTCAGCTCCCCATGACTCCACAGCGGCTCTACAAAACCTTTCCTGCATTTCCCCACCTTCCTGGGGGAAGGTTTTAAGATAAGCCTTCTCCAAAACAAAGGGAGTTTTGCCAACGTTGAGTTTGCCACTCAGCAGATCTGGATGGCTTTTTTTGGCCCTAAGTATTAGCAAAAGGTAATGGTGGCTAATCACATGGATTTGTTACTTTGGAAAGCTAAAATGCCAAAAGTCAGGCAGTATTAATATTTTACAAGCAGGTATGACTAAAATAAGTAACACATTAATAAAGATCTATTAACTTTTTGTTTGGAAAGGACTGTTTAGCTGTACACCATCATGTTAAATATACAGAATACAATTACATAACAGCCTTTATAATACTCTTAATAGGGCAAATTTAATTGTCCTCGTTTCCATACTCTCACAGCACTCCTGGCTCTCCGTTTTAAAATATTACTGCCAGAAAAGGTAAAATGAGAAGGTGTGTGGTATTCCTGCAGCTTAGCATTGCTTTGGCAAACTTCAGGAGCTGGATCAATTTTCCTCTGAATTGGGCTGTCATAATACAGATATCCCTGAAAATACCAAATCCCTAAAGCTGCATTTCTTTTCTGTTGGGTGGTTATCTTGATATTTATTGCAGTTCAGGTTTTGGATGTTTTTATAACTTTTATTCATCCTTTTCTGGGCTGCACTGGCACAAAAGGCCACTTACTGGGATTTTTATAGTTTGTTATCCAAACCCCCAAAACAATTAGATATAATCCTGCGTTTCATCCTGGAGCTCCGTAGTGAAATTGCATGTTAGAGCTTGAGATGAATTCCTGCTGGAGCTGGGAGAAAATTGCCTCTCTGTTGCTCTTGCTATCTCTCACTCCACCTTTAATAACAATGTTTTGCTTTTTGTTTTACCCAATTTCCACAAATTTCCACTCCACTTACCTGCAAATGTAATTTTTGTCTCTCTTGAGCTTCTCAGCCCAGCTGCTGTTCTCCATTTATCACCCAGCTCCACATAACTTGGAATTGCAAACCCCCGCCTCCGTGACTCTGTATTCAACACCAGTTATCATTTTCTGCAGTGATATGTTTAAAGTAGACAGTAATATCTGGTAGATGAAGTGTGTGAAATTAAAAGCTTGGCAGAAAATGCAGAAACAAACACCTTAATAACTATATAAAATGTTCCATGTGGAAGGGAAGACCCCTTTTACATTTAAATGTATATATTATACACAAGATGTAAAATGCGTGTTATAGATACATCATAAATATTTTTGATGTGCAGTGCAAAGATGTCGAATTCCACATCGATTTAGGAAAATACATTTTAATTCTATTACCAACCTGCCTGATCTAGGGGCTAAAAAAACTAAATAAAAAAAGAAAGAAGCCACCACTAAGTTTATCAGGGGTATTTGTGGTGTTTTCCTTTCTACAGATGTAAAATACCACAAGGGCAAATTTAAGCACGGAAATATAATTAATTTGGTACTTTAAAATACTTAAAACCAGTGCTGCTTATTATTGCTAGGTAAGCTTTGAATTGCAGTGTTGTAAATGCAAAACTGCATATTTATCTCAGCACTGATGCAGTACATTGGTGAAGAGCTTTGTAAAAACTGAAGTTAGCACGTATTAATGCATATTCCAGTGTGAAGATATCTGGCTCTAATGTCCTAATTATTTATTTTAAACCATTGTGCCGTGGCAGTGTTTCAGAACACACAATGTCAGGATAGAACTTGCTCGTGCTCTGCTTATAAGGGGAAAGAAACCAGAAATGCCCGAGAGCCTTCAAGCCCTTAGAAAGAAGAGGTTTTTCTGGGTTTTGTCTATCCTGAAGAGTTTGGGTGTGTTAAATCCTGTGCTGGCCCCTTGTTTGCTTTCCTTGCTGTGTGTGACATTCTCCAGGAGCCTCATTCCACCAGCACAGGGTCAGCTCCAGTACAAGTGTTGGGAAAACTTCACCCTGTTGGTTCATTATCCACTGTAAAGGATGCATGTCTAGATATATATTTTCTATATATAAAGAAGAGGCTATCAATTTCACTGCCTTTTGCCCCCTCTGTTTTCCCTTCTGCTTTCAGATCACAGAATCCCAGGTTGGTTTGTGTTGGAAGAACCTTAAAGCTCATCCAGTGCCACCCCCTGCCATGGGCAGGGACACCTTCCACTATCCCAGGTTGCTCCAATCGCCGTCCAAGCTGGCCTTGAGCACTTCCAGGGATGGGGCAGCCTGTTCCAGGGCCTCACCACTCTCACAGGGAGGAGTTTCTGCTCAATATCTCACCCAACCCTGCCCTCTGTGAGTTTGAAGCCATTCCCCCTTGTCCTGTCACTCCAGGCCCTTGTCCAAATTCCCTCTCCAACTCTCTTGGAGCTTCTTTAGGTACAGGATACCAGTACATATAGTAACATATATGTACTGGTGTAAAGCCTCAGCTTTGTGAAATACTTGGAGATGTTGTTGGTTCTTGTGCTGGAATCCAGGCAGGGTGAAACCCACAAAACCACACAGCAAAATGCAGCTTGGGTCATTGTGGGAGGGCAAAAAGAAATTGAGATGCCCTTTTTCTTTGGTTCCTGGGCCGTAGGAGTGCTAAAAGGATGAAGTGTGCATGGAGATGGGATAATGTGCAGAGGTTCCTGTGCTGCTCATCCGTACAGCTCCTGTGCTGCTGAGAGCTGGGAGAGAGAGCAGGGAACAGAGGGCTCCGAGGCCAGCCTGCTCCCCCACACGTTTTCCCACAGGGACAGGCATCCACTTTGCCCAGATGCTGCGTCAGCCAAAGCCCAGGGCCCGCGGCAGCTCTGTGGGAACAGGTCCCACAGGTTCCTCGCAGCCCAGCGTGGAGCTGCTCCACATCTGGACTCTCCTCCCTCCACTCGAAGAAACAAACCACAAACAAAAGCCGCCGCTACAAAAATGCAGCTACAAAATCAGTGGGTAGAGGGAAGCCAGGGATTAAAATTCAAAAGTAAGTAGATGAAGGAGGGAGGGGTGTAATACCAAGCTCCTTCTGCCCAAGGTGGCAGGGTTCACGCTGGGATAAAGGAGGTGGGTGGGCTGGGCACCCCTGGCCCCCTGCCCCAGGCACCTGCGAGGGCAAAGGTGGGGCTTCCTCCAGGCAGAGCCGCTCTGAGCAGCGCTGGGACAGAGAGGGCAAAGCAGGGGCTGGGCCCTGCTTGGGGAAGGTGCATTCCAGACCCATGGAGGAAAATACCTTTATAGTTCTGGATGCCTGGTACCCCATCCCTGGAAGGCCAGGTTGGATGGGGCTTGGAGCAAGCTGGGATAGTGGAAGGTGTCCCTGCCCATGGCAGGGGGTGGCACTGGATGAGCTTTTAAGGTTCTGTTCAACTCAGGCCTTTGTAGGATACTAAGAGGAATTTTGCACTCTACTTTTATAAGATGATATCTAGAAAATCCCCTGGGAATATATATTATTTTCCTCGAGGCTTTGTTGACAGGGCCTGGGTTGGCACATTTTGCACTGCCTGCCATCCGAGGTTCCCTTTCTCAGAGAAATGAGAATTATACAATCATCCTTTGGATTTTTTTTTCTCCAGAGTCTGAGATCCTAAATGAATGCTGCCCTATCACTATCAGTACTAAGTAATTACAGCATTTCAATTTTCATAACCCAGCCTCTCCAGTGTTTTTTGCCGCTGAAATAGAAGTGCACAGAAAGGACATTGTTACTGGAGCCGGTTACTTTAAATGCTGTGCGATTAGCTCATTTCCATATTGCCCATTTAGTTTCAAATTTGCATTGATATTCTTCAAAGAATGGTTTCTCATAATGAATTTATGACAGTTTTAGCTCATTCCACTTACGGGTCACTGCATATTATATAGACATCAAAGTAAATGATTGCACTGGGTATTAATATTCTTTTTCTTCTGGATTCCATTAAAATGGTTTTGGTGCAGAAGTATTCATTTTTCCTCCAGTATTTAATTTTGAAAATTTAGAAGATAAGTGAATACCATTAATAAATATTTTTAGCAAGTCAGAAAATCATATAAAAATTATTGTGCTCCAGGTGGGTTTCTTCAGACCAGACCTTATTTCCTTCTTTCCCCTTTGTTGAATAAATCTGCACAGTGCCCTATGGAGAGGTGGAATGATACGAGTTTTCAAGCTCTTGATGAATGTGATTTTAAAGTAGAAAGCTGAAAAATATATAATTATATTTCTTTCAAAGTGTATTAAAATAACGGTGTCCAGAAGCAACATGTAATTGCAGGCTTGATGTGGAGAAAATGTAGCAGTGATGGGCAGCTCTTAGGAACACAGTTTAGGACCAGGACCAGCCCACGTTGTTGGTGGAAAGGATTCTTGCAAAACCTGCAGAGTCATTCCCACTGTCACTTGTGGAAGCAGGTGATTTTCCATACAGGCTGTGTTGTTTCTATGCCTGTATAATTTTAACAGGTGAGTTTCTGCCTGGATTTCTGCCCCCACTCTGGGAAAGATGATGCTGAGGAGGATGGACACGGAGCTGTTGGTGAAAGAGGAGTCAGCAGTTAGGGCAAGGTGGCACATTCTTGATTTGAGAGTTTCTTCCACGATTGTGAGGACTGGGAACCTTCAGATTCTTTTTTATTCTTTCTGTTATTTTTTTTTTAAAGAACTTGAGCATCTCCACACTTGCAGAACTGAAGCTTTAAGAAAGATGAGCTGTAGGATTTTGCAAGTTGTCAGCAAGAGAAGCTCTCTGTATCCTCTGTTTTGGTACTTGCTATTCAGCAGTTGCCCAGTAGGTGTTAATTATTAACTCTGCTGTTTTGGAACAGAGGATAAGGCAAGATAAAGGCAGAATGGAACATGTAGAAATACCTAAAATCATCATAAGTCACTGATAGAGACTAAAGCTGTAAATCCAGGCAGCTGCTATGGCCTGAGAGTCCCAGTTTGGAGTACTCCTGACCACTGGTGAGCTGTGATCTCCTGACCTCCTTGTGATAGTGGCAAAGTAGTTCAGCCTTTCATCCGTTCACATTTAATTATAGATATTATGTGGGTGTGCTCACACTTTCTTTTCAGGGACCCCTTGAATCGAGGTGGTTGTGGAGGAAATTTAGGGTCCAGGATTTCCATATCTGGTGAGGTGCTGATTTCAGACTGTTGTAGAGCATGGAGATAACAACAAATTCATCTGTAGGTACTTCATAAGATGTTTACCCCTGCAGCCTTTGTGATCTCTCAGTTTTAGTCTGAATACAGACAGTCCTGCATATGGTAAAGAGGGAGGGGGATGTGCCATTTTAGACCCCAAACCAATACAGATGTGGTGCCTGGGGAGGTGGTTAGTGGTGGCCTTGGCAGTGCTGGGTCAATGGTTGGACTGGTGATCTTAGAGAGATTTTCCATCCTTTGTGATTCTATGAATTTATTAATTTTGATGTATTGGAGCTGAGGTGAAGCCCTTGGAGAGGTGTGACTTTCAGGGCTGGTTTCAGGCAGATCCTTTGTACAGTCAGTGTGTTTTGGCTGAAACTTGTTTATACTGCAGGTGTTTTTTTCAATAGAAAGTGTTTTCTTCTGAAAACTTTCCTAACTGATGTCTTTGAAGAGCAGTTAAAGGAGGTGAACTTGAAGCTGGTCAAACAAAAAAATGTGAAGATCTCCAGCACCCAGTTTTGGGGATTTAACCATAAAGTCTCGGAAGATTTGGATTGGAAGGGACCTTAAAGCAGTCCAGAGCCCAAGGAGGAATGTGCAGTAGTGGGAATTAAGCGACCATCCCCAGAAGAGGTTGGAGGGGTAAAGGAGGAAGGGAAAAACATGACAGGAAAGGGAAAAAGGAGCAGAAGCACCACAACGAGAGGTGAGAAGAGACTCAGAGGGCTCTCTGCAGCCCTGAACTTCTCTTCTTGCCGTGAACAGCACATGAGAGCAGCGTGTTGCATAATCCAGAGTTGTCATTATTTGACAAACAATTTTCTGACTTATTTTTTCAAACGAACATTTTCAGCCTTGAATTTGCCATTATTTTTTAAAAGCCCTGTTGCTCTGTTGCCCTGTTCTGGGATTAGAAAATCAGAAGCTCCCAGTCCACTTTGTACCATTATTGTTTTGAAATAACTTGGATTTTGTCTCCTTTTTTACACCACAACCACCATTTTTCTCCACAATCCAATCCACATGAGGCCTCCTTCATCACCTGAATTATTTTTAGCTTGGTTTTTTTCCCTGTTCATCCTGGTTATTTAGCAAGAAATGTTAAAAAATACCTTTACAGGCAACATAAACTAGAAGATCCAAGAGTGAGGAGTACTCCCAGGAGCACAAGTTGTGGCAGAGCACTGGTTATTTAACTAAGCTCCAAGTAGACAATGTCTGTTGTACAGAACGAGTGTGAAATGTTACTTTCCTGCTTCAGTAGTCACTGCTTTGGTTAGGTTTCCACCTGTTAGGCAATTCTGTGCTCACATCATCCTTGAGCAGGAACATTCCCACCACTGCAGCTGGAGTTTTGTGTTTGCTTGCTCCATATTTTGGTTGTGCTTCACCATGAGATGTGAGCAAAGGTGGGAAATGTTTCACATTTGTCGTGGAGAAAATGGTGTTTTGCTCAAAATTACTTGAAACTGTGGTGAACATTTTGGAATGGATTTCTTTTCTTTTTAATTCTTCCAGGGAAATGCAGGGTCTGGGCAGGGGCTGGGCTACCCGGACTTAGGCTTTTGGGGATGTGAGGGCACACGTGGGCAGGAAAGATCTTGATTTAATGGTGTCTTCTCCAGAGAAAGGGAAAGAGAGCTGGAGATGGCTGCTGGGGAGGGTCATTAGCTGCATTCATGGGTCCTTGAGCTCTTTAGCCTTAATTGCTGTGTGCTCAGGGTGACAGGATTGGCAAATCCAGGTTTCCCGAGGACCTGGCGTGAACTCCCTCACCTTTGTGCACGTCCTGGGAGTGCTGGGGAGGGCACAGCAGCCTCACTGCGCCCTGCCCAGGGGCTCTGTGCTGCTGGGGTGCTGTGCAGCCGTGGGGTGACCCTCAGGGAGCAGGTGAGTGAGCCAAGAGGGGGGATTTGTCCCTGGTGGTGGATTAAAGCAGGATGGGTGTAACCCCCACTCCCGGATGGGAAGACTGATGACATTCCTGGGGTGTTGCTGGTGCCCTGTACAGCTTTCCCCCGCCCAGGAAAAAGGAGCTGGGCTGCCTCCAGCTGAACTAGAAGTGCTTCAGCCACCTCCAGGAATAAAACAGTGAGTGTATCCATCCATCTGCACTGTGTATTCCTACACCAGGGCTGGAAGGGGCTCAGCCTCATCTGTTTTTCACTATAATTTAGCTTTTGGACTTTGGTTGTTTCCCTTTGATTTTGTGGATAGCCAAGACCAGCTGCTCTGCAGGCAGCTGGGAGACTCAAATGTGTGTTGGAAGGGATTTCTGCATTTCAGCTGGTGGAAAGAGGAGTAAGAAATTGGACTGGGAGGAGGGAAAACAATGTAAGATTGTAACCTTCAAGAGTTCAGGATTTTTTAAGTGAGAAAAAGTCAGGGACAGAAAGAAAACCCCTATGGAAATAAGTTTATGCCAGTAAAGGCAAGTACTTTGATATTCTGAACAAGCTGAGCATATAATTCAAACCCTTGTGCGTACAGAGTTTGGAATTACATGTAGGTATGTTAAAAAATCTCCTGAATAATTCATGAATAATTTCTAATGGAAAGCAGTGGTTTACAGAGATACTAAAGTAATACTGACCTAAGTTAATATGCAGCTTCATATTTGTTCCCACTGGGAAGAAAACCCTTTTTTTTTTTGCTTTAAATTGTTTGTTCCTTGCTCCTGGAAGAAGCAGTGTTGGAGCTCAAACAGAGCTCTCAGTGCTCTGCTTTCATCTCCCACACTTGGTCTGCGTGGACCATGTGCTTCTCTATCTAATATGTAATCTTTCCATGGGATACCATCAAATGCAGCTTTAAAAAAAAAATTCAAGCCAGCAGATAATCTCTGCATGGGAACACAAAGCCAGTGCTTCTTAATAAGGTAATCATATTATAATTGTGTGTGTGTGTATATTTAAATGTAGTTTGTATTGCAGCAGCACCTGAAGGCAAGTGTTGGGAATCAGAAGCAGCTGCTCCACCTGCAAACACGGCAAGAATGGGCTCACATATTACCAATTCTTCCCCAAAATTTCATCCAAATGAGTACTTTTATTCCAAAATCCTTATACTTCCAGGACAGTGACCTTGGTGGGAGTGTCCAGAACCCAGGGTGTTAAAAAAAAGGCCCAACCTGATGAGGGGAAAGTTATGTGACAGAGGGGTCAGTGCTGTCCTCTTCCCCCAGTATGGGCCTACAAGAGAGAGGGACCTGAGACAAGGGTCTGGAGTGACAAAACTGAGGGGGAATGGCCTTAAACTGCCAGAGGGCAGCATCAGATTGGATATTGGGAAGAAATTCTTCCCTGGCACAGGTTGCCCAGAGAAGCTGTGGCTGCCCTATCCCTGGAAGTGTCCAGGACCAGGCTGGATGGGGCTTGGAGCAACCTGGGCTAGTGGAAGGTGTCCCTGCCCATGGCAGGAGGTGGAATGAGATGGATTTTAAGGCACTTTCCAACCCAAACTGTGATTCTGTGGATATTTGGATGTTGGGCTCCATGGTGTGGAGGGGCAGTTTGGGTGGGAGTGGGAGGGAGTGCCATCAGGCTGCCCGTTTTCCCTTGGTTTTCTCCTTTCCTTTAGCCTTTCAAAGAAACAAAGATGCTGTGAGGGAGAGGAGGGACAGATTTGGCTGTCAGCTATGATGGAACCCAGAGGATGATTTGTTTGGAGCAATGCTGGTAGTGTGGCACTTCTGCTGAAATGCTGTGCGTTTGCCAGATCACCCTTTCCTTTTCATGGAATCATGGAATCACAGACTGGTTTGGGTGGGAAGGGACCTTAAAGATTGTATAGTTCCAGCCCCTGCCGTGGACAGGGACACCTTCCACTATCCCAGGTTGCTCCAAGCCCCATCCAACCTGGACACTTCCAGGGTTGGGGTGTCAGGCAGCTTCTCTGGCATCAGCAATGTCTTTGTAGACTTGGAGAGCACGTTCCCTTAGCCAAGCAATCACCTGAGCTAGGCATAGGAAGTCTCAGCCCCTTCAGGTGACTGCTGGGGCTCTGAAATAACCAGCTTCAAGTTGCTTCATAGTGTCTAAGAGTGAGTCCAGGTCAAAACGTGCCTTATTTTTTTTGTAAGGGCTTGGCTGCCTGCACAAGTTTAGCAGCTTGTATATTTGTGGGATTTGTTGCTTCTGGAGATCTCCCGGCTCTCTAAGTCACTGTGTCCTGCCCAGCTTTTCCAAAGATTAACATCCATATGGGAACGCTGCCTCTGAAGTGTTTACACTCATTTCCTTCCTGGGGAAAACACTCAGCACTGAAACAGGGCTTGGGTGATGGCAGATGTTAGGAGACGGTGCCACATCTTTCCAGAGTACAGCTCGTTCTTAGCTGGTTGTGTATGGACTTTTTCTGCATCCTCTTTTCCTTTTCTTCATTAAAAAAGCAAGCAGAAATCTCTTCCTGAGCTGAAGGCATCTCTCAGCCTCGCAGCAAACCCATCCAGGGGCTGGCCGCCGGCCAAGCCATCGCTCGCCGCAACCTGCACACCATGTAACTCCTCTAAGAATAGCCCTGGTGCTCTTTAAAAAAAAAAAGCCAACATCAAAAAAAGACTATTTTAGCAATGTATTATCTTCATCCCTTTTGTAAAGCAGTGGAGTTTGGAGGGGATTTTTGCCCCCACACCCGTGTCCGTTGTTCCTCCCGCAATGAGCTGTTGCTAATGCCGAGAAATATTTTTGGACTTAATGCAGTGAGTCAGGGCTTAGCCGTAAATTGGTCATGGGATGGAAGGGATTCAGATTGTCTGTTACCCAGGGTCTGGTTTCAGCCATTTCAGAAACATGAGCAATTTCTCAACTGACGGTAATTAGACTCATAACTCTCTCTGAGATGATCTAAGGCGAGGATTAATTATAAAAGTTTCTCGGTGTTAGAACATGTTTCTTTAACTAAAGTTTGGCATGCTTTCATTTTATGATGAGCATGAAAGAATGTTCCTTTACTTAAAATCTCTAAATACACCATTCTGTCATGCCATGTAAATACCCATATTTGTGAGTGTATCTAAACAAATCTGTTAAATGGGAAAAACACATAAAAGGCCCAAGCGCCAAGAGCCAATTCAAGGGTTCATGGAGTGGACTTGCATATTCCTTGTGGGCCTGGTTCCTTGTGGGCCTGGTTGGGTTTTGGAAGCTGTTCTGGCTCTACTTGATTTCTCACTTAAATAAACAAACTATAGTTGTTTTTTCTATCTTCATTAAAAAATAAGTGACCTAAGTGCCCTGATGTGCTTCTCCTTTTGTCTCCATAGACAGGGGCTTTTTGCTCAGTGGGTTCTTGATGGAGCTGGGGGTCCAGTAGTCCCATGTTAAACCACCTCCTTTGGCTGTATTGCCTTAAAAAAGTCTCTAAAATTGTGAAGTGTGAAAAGAGCCAGTTTACATCAGCCTCATCAGGTATGCCTTTTAGAAAACCTAAATAAAAGTGGTTGGATGGGATTATGGAAGGCTTGGCTTGACTTGGTGGCATAGATTCACAGAAGGTTAGATGGGATGACACATCTCCTCTATGTTCCTTGTTTTCCTGGGGGTAAATTCCATCCGATTCTCACAGCATAATAGCAGAGTATTCCCAGTTAGTATTTGAAAAACTTGCCCAAGTTTTCATTTTCTTCGCTTTTTTACTTCATAAACTTATTTTCTTATGATTAAGTCACATAGCCAAATAGTGATGTCATTTTTTTGCTATCCTACTTCTGTGACTACATTTAAAGAGAAGAGATCCAAATCTGGCTCCTTGGCTGCTATGTTTGAAGTCTTTTTTTCTAGAAAAACATTGCATTAGCCTGTCCTTAAGCTCCGGGAACAGAAAATTGTTGGGGGGGTTTTTGCTTGTAATAAATTTAGACTTAGATTCATATCATAGGTTAATGTTTTTAATAACCTGACACTCCAGATCTCCCTCGCTTTATGGCCTGCACTTATGACTCCTGCATTATGGATGCTGATGATTACTATGAGAATATAAGTTATTGAATTGATTTTGTGATGGTGGCATAGAGCATGAAGCTGAGTTCACTTAAGGAAATAAAACAAGGCAAACAGACTAAAATATTAACAAAGTGTTTTGTGTCATGGTGGGTGATTTGTAATTCATTGAAACCCTTTTGTGAAGTGGTGCTCCAGCATCACTTGCCCTGCAGTCCTCAGTGTCCCCAAAGCCCAGTTACCTTTGAGACAAAATGTATTGGATCCACTTTGAGTTTACAAGTGGTGACAGATTAATTTGGAAAGACAGATTGCAAACATGCTTCGTGGCCCCGGTCTGAGTCCTAGTAAAGTGACGTTTGGCTGGTGCAGAATGATAAAAATTCATATCAGGGGAACAGCTTAATTAACTATTCTTGATTAAAGTAGTACAGTATGTGAATTTAATAGCTTGTCTTCAGAAGCAGAATGTGAATTCACTTATTACTTTGGTGTATCTTGCTGGCAAATAGGGAGCTGCCAGCAGTTCTTCATGATTAATTGAGTTTAGAGGAACTTAACACTGGGGTGGGAGATACCAAATAATTATTCTGCTCTTGCTTCAAGCTCATTGCCTTACATGAATGAGGAAGTTGTCAGGAACAAAGTTGTGGGATTGGACTAGGAAAAGGATCGAGAGCTGAAATAGGATTGATAGCCGGGAGAAGGATTGGTAGAGAAGGGAAGGCATGGGGGGATTGTGAAGGATACAGTGCAAGCACTGGAGTGCTGCCATCACACTGTTAGTTAAACACGTTGCCATCCCGATCCCCACATTACTGGTCCACTTGCGTGTCCTCGTGGTCCTTGGGATGGCTGTAGGTATGGAGAGCAGGAGAACACTGTGTCTCACTGCTGTCACCTTGGAGGCTGAGGAGCTCTAGTTCATGGAGTGTTTTCTCCACTTCACGAGGCATTGTCGTCGTTATTCTTTGAGACCTTGCTGGTGCCTGTAGCCAAGTCACGCATTCCGCAGCCATCCCAGCTTCTGAATGCATCAGGACGAGGCCTGGCTTGGTTGCAGGAGCAGGATACTGATGGCTGGTGTCCAGTAAGCTTCTAGATCCTGTCCAGCAGAGCTACTGCATAAATTAGTGCTTCCATGTTGGTTGTTTTATTATTGATATATCAATATATTCTTGTATCCTATTGGTTATTTCTGCCAGTGTGCTACCTAGGACTTGGGCCTTGTTGGAATGATTTCCTGACTTTTTCAGGACATCTCTCCAAGTTGTCAAGGTAACTTTGAATCCTGCAAAACCGAGTCTTTCCTGGCTTGGTGCTCTCTGTGGTTTTGGAAAGCAGTTGTAGTCTCCAATTCATTACCATTCATCATCCCAGTCCCTAGTGAAAATCCAGCTCCAGGACCGATACCAGCAAAATCCTACTTGATGTATTCCTCCACTTTAACAATGTTCTATTGTGAAGTACCTTCTTCTCAGCTAGCTTTGCACCTTGGCTATCTAAGTCAAAGCTTAGATTCAGCCACTCTGATCAATTAGCACAGATGTGTAAGTAGTGGACTTTTGACATCATTATATTATGTCAAAATGAGCTTGGAGAAGGGTTTTCTCATCCTCTTTAAAACAGTACACAAATCCTGCTTTGCATTTCTTTCAGAGTCAGTACCTTCAATATATTTACACGTGAACTCATCTGAAGAACTTTCCTGATGCCAATCATTGAAAGTTTTCAGGGCTTTTTTTTCACTTTAAATAAGTAAATATTCTAGTTGGACAGCTGAGCATTGCTGCTGCTTTACAGTAGGATGGGTGAAAACAGGATCTTAGAGCAGCTATCCTGGCTTGGAGGCTGGGCGTCTGCACACCTGTGACTGAGCCAAGATGCATTTGGGTTTGCTCCCAATTTTTTCCTGATCCAAGATGAAGAAATAGGGTTCCTAATGTTTTCCTAATCTGTTAGGTTTGTACATGGGATTTACCGTGACTGGTGTTACTGAATGTCTGGGTTCTGAATTACACCGTAAAGACATTTCCTTGAGAGAAACTCATTCCTGCTGGTCTCCTCCTCCTGGGAGCAGGGCTTACTGCAGCAGGTGGGCTGGCTGAAATGAGTAGGACAGCCTGTGGAGGAAGATATTGTACCCCACAGTAAAGAAATATAAAGCCCAAACTTCTTAAGGACATGTCTGTGTCAACACATTTTCCTTGGAGATACACGTGTTGCAGAGGCTGCTGCTGCAATTACACC
Source organism: Dicrurus megarhynchus (assembly GCA_013399195.1). Classification (NCBI taxonomy): domain Eukaryota; kingdom Metazoa; phylum Chordata; class Aves; order Passeriformes; family Dicruridae; genus Dicrurus; species Dicrurus megarhynchus. The sequence continues at coordinate 59,873 of VXAD01003101.1, read as the reverse complement.
TCATTATAAGACACCTTGTTTTGTATTTTATGAGTGCTTTGAAAAAATTAGCAAAGTCCATTAATAATGTGGCCAGTGAACTCAAATTGCCTGACAGTGCTGTTCTATGCACACAGTGGAAAAATCGATCAGTTTAATCCAAGGTAAAGCTGTCTGGCTCTCCAGAGGAGGAGGCTGCCTTGGTTGCTGAGGGCTGGAAATCATTGCCTCACGCTAATTGAGTAACATCCAGCAGTTGCGAGGCTGAATCTTCCAGGCTGGTTTGACTCACGGGGGCTGAGTATCTAAATGAAGTGTATTTGTCATGCTGCAGTCCTACAGGATTAAGAGTGCTTGGATTCATTTGATCTGATGCATTCCAACAATATTAAATAAGTTCATTTTTTATTATCCTTTGCGCCTTGTATTTTTCTGGCTGTAAAAGTCCAGCATCTTACTTTTTGGAAACTGAGCTGTGATATGACAAATATTTCTGGCCAGTATTTGTAGCTCTGGCAGGGCTTGAAGAATTCTTGGCTGGCTTTTCCAGTAGGCTGATAGCTGAGACCAAATATAACAAGAAGCAGAGTGCTGCATGTAGAATTAAATCATATTACTAGTTATTATATTATTTTTCTTGTCTCAAAATTATTCACTGTACTCTGGCTTTTGTGATAAATAGCAACTCTACAGTGTTTAAATCAATATTTTGATATAAAAGAATTTTAAACAACACTTTGAGAGATCTTTTTGTCTTTCAGCAAGATAATTATGCTGCGAAATTTGCTTTCCTAATTCATTTGGGAAGTCCAGTTTATTGAACGTTTGGGATGAAGAACTTATTCCTGATATATCTGTGGTTTCTCCTCTGCAGTCTTCTTTGTTTAGTGTCAGACCTGGGTCAAATGGCCATGAATTGTGGCTGTCTCACCCCTGGAAGTGTCCGAGATCAGATTGGATGGGGTGTGGAGCCAGCCTCGGCTAGTGGAAGGTGTCCCTGCCCATGGCAGGGGGTGGGATGGAATGAGCTTTAAGGTCCCTTCCAACCCAAACCACCCCATGATTCCAAATTGACTGTGAAGTGGCAGTCTTAATGAGAGAATGACCTGCTGAGAGGAAAATAAATACCTTTAGATCTTGAAAAATACTCTCAGAACATGTATTGTGCTATTAGTGTTGGCCAGAGTTTCTGGTCAGTTCAGGAGAGCATGTGCTGAGTGTCCGTGGCTGTGGCTGTGCAGTTACCCTGGGGCCCAACGTGCCTAATATTAATATTAATTGAAAGCGATTTTAAGCCCCAGGAATTTGGGGCTTAAACTAAACTCTGAATTTGAGGATTATGAACAGACTACCTAATCATCTAAGCGTTTGTCTTCCCAGATAAGCCTTGACAACATCCTGAGCGTTCACCGCACCCCAGCTGCAGAGTGAGCTGCTTGATGTGCCCTTTCAGAAGTGAGGGGATGGGGGAGAGAGCTGAGAGCCATCCCAGTCTGGGGCTGGGTGATCACAGATCGCTCACTTGGTGCTGCCAAGCAGCAGGAAAGTCCATGGGAGGGCTGGAGAAGAGAGTCCGTGGGCACAGGAGCTCAGGTTTGAGGCAGGAACTTGGGTGAGCAGCGCATGGCAAGGCCTTGCAATGGCTGAGGCGAAGCAGCAAGCCCTGTGCATAGTAACAGAAAGGCTTTAATGATCCTAGAACTTAATTAGGGTGGTGCAGTGTTACCACCTGCTTATTTATAGCTGTAAGTTTAGGCCATGTGTGAGTCTTCATTTAGAAGAAAAAGGAGTACAGGAGCCTCGGCTGAAAGGAACGTATTTCCTTCTGCTCTTTACACTCGGATGATCGCCGTTGTTTAAGTGAAGTTTAAACATCATAAAATGTGCCCTCGTCTTGTGATCCCCATCTGCTGTTCGCCCTTCCTTTCTCTGCTGAAGGTTATTTCAGCAATTTTGCCAATAGCACAGGATGCTGTTCCTGTGGCAGGTTGTTCGCCCATCTTCCCCCTTGGCTTTCCCTCCCCGCAGGCCTTACCCAGCTGTTCTAAACAGAATCGTTCCAGCGTGGAGTCATTCCTGTTATCACCATGTTTAATAGCTGCAAGATAAGTCTTCAGCTCATGCTGGAAGAGTTGTGCAGGCCGTGATTCAGGAGAGCAGTGAATGGGCCTGTGCACCATTGACCTACAGGGGATTTAGGCACCTCTCTGATATGGAATGGGCCCTTAAAGGGGATTTAGGCACCTGAGTTACATGAAAAGGGCCCTTAAAGGGGATTTAGGCACCTCTGTGACATGAAATGGGTCCTTGAAGGGGATTTAGGCACCTCCATTACATGAAACAGGCCTTTAAGTGCTTTGCAGATCCAGGAGCAAAGTTGTGCCCAGGTTGAAGTTTACATCAGGAAAACTATTAACAGTGAATTTAGGCACATGACTTGTTATGGACATACTCCATTGCATCCCAAAGCCTCAGTGATGTGGAAGGCTGTGCTGTTCATGAGGAGTCAGGGAATTAGAGCAGTTCTCCATTTCACTGGTGGGGGAAACACATGATCCTGACACGCATTTCGTGCCTCAGTTTGTTTCAAAACTGCTTTTGCAATCCTTCAGGTTGGGCAGTTTGAGTTTGTCAGATTGCTAGATTTGGCTGCTAAGTGCCAAGCGTGATGTTTCCAGTTTTCTTTGTAAAGTTGTATGATCTGTTTGTTGGTGTTTCTGGTAAGAGTTGAAGAGCCTGCTGGAAGGTCCAGTGTGCTCCTTGCTGGGTCTTGATGTTCTGGGTTTGGTAGGTCTCTAGTCTGGTTTTAAGAGTTTATGGAGTGTGAGACAGAGAAAGGCTGAGGAAGGGATTCATATAATGGGTCTCTGCTGTGGGTTGTTCAAAAGGTGAAAGTTTTGTTGGAATGAGTGATCTAACCAGGTCTGTGCTTGAATACAGGTACAGGATCTCCAGAGAGCCTTGATCACCGTCTCTGCTGCTCTTCAGTTTGCAGAGGGATGAACAAGTGAGAACTATTAATCACAGCCAACTGATTTTGATTTCAAAATGGATTTTATTTGTTAATGTTTTTAATATAAATCAGGGAATATTCTTGTCCTGATGCAGCTGCTGTGCTTATATGGCTCACAGTGTTATAAAAAGGCAGAGGGATTATGGGGCTTGGGTGACTTAAATAAAATCTATTTTTGCTGTTAGGATCATAGCATTGACATGGTATATGGTTTGAATTAAAGTTCTCACTATCACATTAAGATTCAACAAGGAGTTAATTAGTGTAGGGAAGTAATTGAATGCTAATAGTACAACACTGCAGTGAAAAATGAGGCCATATCTCCGTACTAAACTCTGGTTTTCTCCTCGTTGTAAGTACTATGCCTGTTACCATGCATTGGAGTGCACTTCTGACTCAGGCAGAATGTTTGGGACATTCTGGTTCATCATTTTTGAACATTCCTGTGGTGGGACAACCCTGTTAAATTTCAGAGGTGCTTATCTTTTCACTCACCTCACTTGAAAAGAAAATAGAGCTTGTGTTAAAACTTGGTGTCTGCAAATGGCTGGAAATCAACTTAGAGACTTGGAAGCCAGATTAGATAGCAAAATTGAAATTATTTAAGAACACCTGTTTTGCTTATTGCATGTGATTTTGGTTAATTTTAAGGAGACCTGATGGACTGTGAGTCATAGAACATGTGGATTTTTTTACTTTCTGATATTTCTGTTTGCACCAAATTGTTTTGTTTAATATTTCAAGCATTGAGGCAGGAAGACAGACCATCCCACCAACTTTTTTGGCCTGAGAGAGATCTTGAGCACTGTACCACAAATGTTTTGTAGCCATTAGAAAAGGTGAGCTTAGCTAATTTCTCCTTCAACATTCTTTTACCTCATGTTTTTTTGAGTATGAACGCATAGTTTACAGGTGCACCCTGTATCTGTGATAGGTCAACCTCGCTTGTTTGAGGTAATGAGTTAAAAACAGGAATAAAAAAAATTGTATATGGCAATGCACGTGATCCATCCTGACTTCAGAGGTGCTTTAAATACTGTGGCCGAAATTGGAAATGTGCTCAGTAGGAAAGATGTGGGCAGATGGGGAAGAGCCAGAGGGGAGTGACAAGAATAGGACGCTTAGCAAACGTAAGCTGTAATGGAAGATGGAAGGAATTGATTGGTTTAGCCTAAAAATACAGAAGGAAACGAGTCACCCGATATAGAAAAGGTTGCTTTAAAAGGCACAACAATAATTTTTTCTCTGTGACTCCTGAGAGAGGCAGGAGGGCATCAGGCAAAATTAAACCCAGATTAAAGCTGGGTAGTAGAATAAACGTTTGAACTTTCAGGGAAGTGGCAAAATGAAAGACTGTTGGGAAAACCTGCGGGGTAGGAGTTTAGAGAACAGGTTAGACGGAAATCTGTTGAAGTGGTTTGGGTACGTGCCCTGGGGTGGTGCAATTGGGTGGTATTTTGAAATATCTTCCTTTTGTGATGGTTGATACCAGGTGGAGATCTCAGGAGACTGATCTTGTAGGGTTTCACAACACTATTTCATATTCTGATCAAGGAGACATTGAAATTTTGTGGGTGAACGACGGATCCATCCCTGCTTGCCTGATCTTGCACAGATCTTTTCCACGGCCCGTGGCTCTCAAGGGAGCTGACACAACTCTATCACAAAGTATCTCAGCTCTGGCTGTGCTCATGGCTGTGCACTGCTGGGACTGATGCACACAGCCATCCCAGCCTGGCTCTGACCTTTTCCTGGAGGAAAGATTTGCTGTCTTCTGGAAAAGGAGGGCAGAGCTCATTTTGAGTCTTTTCCATGTCCTCTCCCACCTACTTGGAGTGGTTTTTTGGGAAGAGGGGATGCAGAAGATGAGAGGATGGAAAATCAGAGTGGATATTAAAGGCCATAACAGGCATACAGTCATTTTGGGACTCTGAAATATTGGTCATCTTAGGTTGATAGAATCATAGAATTGTTAAGGTTGGAAAAGACCTCTAAATTCATTGAATCCAATCGTTAATGTCCTAAATGTTGGACTTGAGTATTTCCAGGCCTGTAATTGAATTTTAGGCTAGTTCTTCTCCCAGTATTGGTTTGGATATCTTCTAATCTGCACCACCCTGAGCATCAGAGCTGTATTTGTACATCCTCACTGGAATATATTGGTGCCTCATTTTGCCAGCACTTAGGAGTTACATTTATTTATCTTCTCTTCTTCCAAGGAAACTTAGAGGGGATAAACACTTAAAACCCAGCCTCCATTACTGATTTAAATGGCTTATAAAATTTTTAAACTATTTATGATTGTCTTTCATTCTTATGTGTATGGTTTCTCTTCTCAATGTCACTCTCAGATAAATGTGTTGAGAGAATCCAGACAAAATCCATGCTTACACAGCTGAGGATTGGAAACTCAGTAAGCGAGCAGGCCACTCTAGTCTGTGTGAAACAATAATCATTCTTTCTGCCATTCAGAAGTAACTGCTAACCAAACCAAGTAGAAGATGGTACAAAATACACAGATCAGATATAAGGCTTCTCCTGCAGCCCTATTGCTTCTCATGTGTGTCATAGTACGTATGTGATACTTAATAGTATTCCAACTATTATGTCCTTTAAAATGCACATTTTACCCACATGTGCTGAAATTTGCCGTGTAGCAAGAGCTGTTACTTCATTCTCTTGGGTCTTAAATCTTATGCCTGGTGCAAATTTGAGAATTAATGCAAATAAAACAGACGTTGAGAGGAGCAAAACACAGACATTGAAAATATGTTCCAGCAATGGCATTTACATAATTGCAATTACTGAAAATCTCAAAATTAGAGCCTTGGACAGTGCTGGGAGAATGCGAGCTTATTGTAGGGAATTCTTGCTGGTTTGGAACACACAAATCCTTCCTGAAGCGAATGTATTTGTATTGCTGAGTAGCACCACTCTTGGTTTTCTGTTATCCCACTTCTTAGGGTTACCTCATTCATAATTTCTTGCTACCATTTCACTCCACTTACATATGGCTTAACTGTATCTTTTCATTTGCACCTCATCTTCTAATTAGTTGGGGCTTTCCTCTTAATTGGAAGCAACAAACCAAGAAGGACTTTGTCTTTCACTGTTTTCCCTTGTTCCATCCTTTGTAAATCCCAGGTTAGAACAAGAGGGGAAAAATTATTTTCATAGAATCACAAAATGGTTTGGGTTGAAGGACCCTTAAAGCTCATCTTATCCCATCCCCTGCCATGGGCAGGGACATCTTCCACCGGACCAGGTTGCTCCAAGCCCCATCCAACCTGGCCTTGGACACTCCCAGGGATCCAGGGCCTGCCCACCCTCACAGGGAATGATTCCTTCCCAATATCCCATCTAACCCTGCCCTCTGGCAGTGGGAAGCCACTGCCCCTTGTCCTGTCACTCCATCCCTTGTAAACAATCTCTCTCTATGTTTCCTGTCGGCTCCTTCAGAGACTGGAAGGCCACAGTGAGGTCACCCTGAAGCTTCTCTTCTCCAGGCTGAACAATCCCAATTCTCTCAGCCTTTCCTCACAGGAGAGCTGCTCCATCTTGTGTGTATCCTGCTAAATTCTCTGTTAAGACCTGGATAATGGTACACTGTAATTATCCTGACATCTAGGAGGATGTCCGTGCGCTTTATGGAACTGCTTGGATGTAATAAGAAAAATGTAATAAGCATAGTCTGCCCAAACCTGCAGTTGACAAGATCAAAGCCAGTGACCAGCTTAACTCCAGACTCTGCAAGATGAAGCACCATCACTGTGTTGTTGTTTGCAGGTGGGAGGAACCAACTGCTGTTTCTAACACCTCCTCAAAGTGGCTGTTTGGTGGTCACCATCATTTCCATGAGCCCATCCTAGAATGTAACCCCAGACGTCGTATTAAGGCAGCGAGGGAGGATCTGTGCACGTGGGGAGCGTCGGTCTCAGATGGTTTTGACAGCACAGGAACATCTCAGGAGGCTTTGCTTGCCTGTGAGGGCATCTGATTTTACAAAGAGTTAAAGTAGAGCATGTTCCAAAAACAGGCTGAAAAAGGCCAATTTTGGCACTAGAAAAGCAGCTTAAGAAATCGCTACAGCTGGTGAAAATGTAGGCCCAGCTGTTTGAACAGGGCACACCTCCTTCTCTAGCCATGTTCTCTCATATATGTTTGAAGGGCGTAAAACTCTTCAAAACCATCCCAATAAAAAGCTCTGCAAAACTGTGGTGGCTATAACCCTCCTACCATTCCAGCAAGGTGGCTTCCTGGAGCAGGAATACTGTGACACCCCGACTCCCTCTCACACCGTTTGTCCCTGGCTGTAAATGTTTCGCAGACTTCACCCAGTCCTGTTGTTTCATGCTCAGTGCCAGCTCTTTCTGTGTTACTGCACTTGATGGAAAACTGCCTTCAGGAGACACGCATGAAGAATTGGGAGCGTGAGTAATATCTACATTTACTATAAATAACTGTACTTTTGTAAAAGCTGGATGAGCGAGAGAGACAGAATAGTTGATGACACAGGCTTAATAAGCAGAAAATTATTTTTTGAGCCAGGTTTTGTTACCTAGGGTGGCTCTACAATCCAGAAGAGCAACATACCTGCAAAAGTGCAAGGTTAGTTGTGCTTTTTGTTGCCAAGTACCCTCTGAAGTTTCCTCAAGAGTCAGCCTAGTCTTCCAAGTCATCAGTAATGGAGTTTTAAACTTTTTTCCATCTATTCTTTATTTGCTAGATAAAAGTTTCAACCACTTGGATGTACCAAAGCCATAGAAGATCAGGTGTATCAATGACAGCTGGAGAGCAGGTCGCCTTTCTGCCTGTATCATTATATTTGCAGTATTTTGGATATCTTTTGATGTAAGCAACTGTTCTTCATGCTTTAAGGCACCTTGCCACTTGGATTTCTGGGGCATACAGCTGTGAGGGACAGTTTTCAGCCTCCTGCCAAGTTGTTTATAGAGGGGATGTTCTTCATTTTGCAATTCCCTTCCTGCTGGCACTCCTGCAGACATGTCCCTTCCTCTGCTCCCTGCCCTTGTTCTCTGAGTTTATTACACAGATGGGCAGGGCTCCTGCTGCAGGAGCAAGGTAATTTCCCATTTGACCTGAAACTTCATGCACCTTTGGAGACAGGTGTTCTGGCTTTATTTATCTCTGCTGTGCTCATTCTTATCCTGGCTGACCTTTTGGAGGCTGAAGGAACCAGAAAACCCTGATTGTCAGGGCAGTGTAATCCTCCTATTTCACAACAGAGGCATTTCACCAGTGATCACACCTCTCGTTCTCTGTAGGGGACACCTTGAGGTTTATCAGTCTGTCTGCAGAAAGGAACTTTGAGATAGAAATTGGCTACTCAACAGAATTAATTGGAATTACTGTAAATAATTAGTCCAGGCTTTCTAATATTGACTGGGAGAAAAGATGATGAGGACGTTTAGGAAGTTGTAGCCATTAGACTTAGTAAATACCTGCTCTGTGAAAACCCTTCAGTGATGGGAATTGCCCTCTTTTTTTTTCCCCCTGCTCTTCAGTGATGTCCTCCATCAAAGCTCAGAGGCCACTGACTTGGGCTGAGGGTGAGCTATATTTAGGTACTGCAGGAGAAATCCTGCAACTCACTCCAGAGGGAGCTTTTTCCTTCCTCTTCCTTTATTTTTTCTTCTTTTTTATCCCCTGACTCCATACTTTCAGCTGGATTTTTCTGATTTTTGAGCTCCTGCAGCTTGAGTTGAGTGTAAAGGGCATGTTAGATGTTCTTCTGAAAATAATCCCTTCATAGTTTTTAACATCTCAAAAGCATTTAAAAAGAACTACAAATGTGTTACTGCACCACTGTGTGTGCCCCTATGTGTGACTAGTAAATAAACACTGAAAGCAGCATTCCCTAATTTCTCAGTTACAGCAGTGGAGGCCTTTTGGTGGGCTGCAGAAAGCTGCTCAGGATTTACACATTTCTCTTTTTTTTTTACCTGTTTTTATCCCATTGTGAGTAAAGTTTGGGGGGGGTTTTGTGCTCTACAAATCCTGCTCTTCCATACTGCATTCCAGGAGCTGGAGTTGCTACAGCAGAATTTCCCAGTAATTTCCCTGGGAAGGAGGAGCTCCATTAAGTGGCTGGTTTCAGGATGAGGTCTGCCCTCTGGAACACATTTTGGATCCCTGATGAAAGCACAGGATTTTTCCCTGCCAAGCCTGGGTTACACTCCCTGCGTCAGTGCAGACTCACTGCGTGATGCTGGCTGGGTTTGCAGAATTGGATTTTTTTCCAAAATAAATGCCAGGCACTGTGTCTGCTGCTGCCTTCCCTTTGCATGCCTGAATGGCTTCAGTCTCTCCCACTGCTGCTTGGGGATAAAACTCAACAAACCTACTCAAAAGTGGTTTTTTTCCAGGGTCTGATTATAGTTTATCACAGAACTAAAGGCTAGATGAGGTTGGCAGGGACCTCTGGATGTCATCTGGTCCAGCCCCATGACTCAAGCAGGGCTATCTAGAACCTCCTGCCCAGGGTCAAGTCCAGACACCTTTTAGACATCTCCAAGGATGGAGATACTGACAGGCGTGGGGCATCATGGGCAGCTCCTTCATGCTGGGCTGAGGAGATATTGACCTGACACAGCAAGAGGATTTATTAAAACATTCCATTTAAGACAAGGTTTTTATTATGAAATGTGACCTCGAGCTTCACCCAAATGCACAAATAACAGCCACGTTTTCAAGTCCTCCCTGTGAGGACCGAGGTGCTCCAGGCAGCAGGACAGCCAAGGGACTGTGGTGACAGTGTCTTTCTTAGGTGTCTTCTCACCACAGGAATCCATTCCTGCCTGTGTGCTGTGAGGGTTGAATTCACTGCTCACCCTGGCTCTGGTGTACGCTGTGGGGGTGATGTGCATCTGGAGCACTCTGCTTCGTGGCGTGGCTCTGGGGCTGTCCTGTGCAGGACCAGGAGCTGCTCCTTGTGGGTCCATCCCAAGCCGGGATATTCTGGGATCCTGTGAGGCACTGCCTGGTGCTTGGTGCGTGCACACAGAGCTCCTCCCCAGCCTGGCTTTCAAAGCCCGTGGTCAGATGGATCCGTGGTTTTCATCATCCCTCCTTCCCTGTGTGGATACCGAGAGGAGGAGAAGGGACTCCTGTGTCAGCACCACCCAACGTACGTGATCCGGGCCGTGCCCAGGACACCCTTCAGGACTGGATGACACATTCTGGCAGGGGTAATGTGATTCCTCTGATGAAATTACATCCAAGAATAATCTCCTTGGACTAGTATGTGAGATTTTTCTGTGCTTGATTTGCCCCTTCTTCATAAAGTTACCCTAAACATTTTCAGGTGATTTTGTTTCCAGGTAGATAGAGAAAAAAAGAGAGGTTCTCTTCCTGCCAAAGGATAGCACAAAAAAAATGAGCCCTTATGTACATATAAAGCAAGGAAACTCAAGTAGAATCTCATAGGTCAGTGCTTCTCCCTTGTTCATCCTGATGGATGCAGACAGCCCATGTGAGATATCATTACCTGAGGCTGGTGCTCATGACTGAGCAAGGTTAAAAAGCGCTGGGCTGGCATATTGAAATTTTACGTCTCATCGTTCAGTCCGTTTCTAACCGATGCATTTGGTTCCTCCTTTTCAAATTCAATTATTTTTAAGAACAGTTTATGGTATAAAAAGAAAACAAATACTTCATTTTCCCCCTAAATGCCTTTAACAATGAATTTCATGGGTCTGGAAAGCAGTTTAAAGATGCTGTTGGCTCCTTTGAAGAAAAGTGTCATCTTGATATAAATCAGGAATATTATTTTTATAAGGACTGTTAGCAGCTTACCTGAGTCCATCTGTGGCAGCCTTATGAAGAAAAGCAAAACACTTCAAATGAAGTTCACATGTCTCTAGAAATGGGTTCATCAGAGGGGAGGCATCAAGGGAAATGTTGACAGATATTTAATTATAATGGCAGTAGTGGCTGTTGCTGTGTTAATAGCATCTGGCAGCAGAGTCACTGCCATCTGTTAATGCCCTGAAATCCTGGAGATGGTGCATTCTTTATGGAGGAATTAACAATAATTAACGAATTTATCACATGAAATCACCTTGATTGGATGACAGCCTTACCTTGATAATGATTAATTGCAAAATAATGTGGAGTACAATGTCCACTATTCTCCTTTTTTGCTACTGCTGCTCTACAAGTGCAGCATCCTGGGGGATTTCCTTTCAAGCCTGTGGTGTGAGGCAGCATTTACTGCATTTATTTTAAATAATCCTTATAAGCAGAGCTAGATTAAAACCAAACTTCGCATATTCATTTTGATTTGCAACAGATTAGGTCTCTAAAATCAGTTGTGGTTCTGTTGGTGCATGGTAACTTATTTAATGTTAAATAAGGGAGAAAATGAGGTTGGACTGCAAGAAGTGACCCTTAAGCCAAAGTCAAGTCAGTCTGGAAGAACAATCTGACTGCATTAAAGCATTTCAAGGTGTTTTTGTTAGCTTGGTATTAGAAGCCAAACCATTAATTTCTGATGAGTCAGTTTGTCTTCAAAGTGATGAGGAAAAAATATTCTATTTGTTTGCATTTGGAAGAATTATTTTTGAATACCTATTTTTATCCAAGCCAATATTTTGATCAGTGCAATGAAATATCGCTGCCATAAATAAGAGTTATAAACAAAGCAATGAGCCAGTTTGAGACCTGGTTGGATTTTATTTTTCTCTTAACTCTTCCTTTTCTGTCTGTTCCTGCTGAGCAACAGATGGAGAAGGTAACATACTCTTTGCTTTAATAAGAGAATTGTAATAGATAATTGAGGTGTGGTAATTATCAGGAGCAATAGGAGAGAAAGAGTAAACTCTGGAATCCTGAAGTCAACTGAACAGGAATTTTATTTCTCTTTTTGCATTTTCCCATGCGTGTCAGTTAATATTCTGAATATTGCTCTGGGACCCACAGTGAGAAGGCAACATACACTTTTCTTGTGTCTTTCTATTTGTTCCTAAGTGCCAGAAATTCTTTAGGCTGGGATTTGGGCTGATTCCAGCTCCTGATAGAGCTGCACTGGCACCAAACCACGAGCAGAGGTGTGGAAAGCTGAGTTTATGCTGCCTTGATTTATCACAGCTCCCAACACAGGAGCTGTAGATCAGTCTTCCCTTCCCCTTCCCATCCCATGGAGTAGATCTGAGGAAAAAAGGCTCACCTGGTGCAGGAGGCTGGGGTCTAGCTGATTCATGGCTTTGGTGTCTTCTCCATGAATATCTTCTCCATGAGACCCATCCCTCTCTTTTTGTTTTGCTTTGACAGCCACGTGAGTCAGACATGAGCTCACTGGTTGTGTGTCTGTACACACGTGTTCATCATACACAACATGTACATGTCACACCCTCCTAGCACTGTTAAAATTAGAAGATGCTTTGAAAAAAGTGATTTTGCCTTTTGTTCTGCTGCTCTGGCGTGATATCACGGGATCCTGGGCAGGCAGGCAGTGGCTGGTGGGGTGTAACAAACACAGACACCCTTGTTAAGGCTTGGAAGAAGGGCTTGTTTCTCTCTCACTGCTATTTTCATGCAAGGCACTGTTCCCTGGTTAGGAGGATTAGAAGATATGCATTAAACAGTGTTAAATGTGCTGAGGCAGTTGATGTTTACAGCCCTTGTAGAATTATTCATTAAAATATTAACTGCTAGACAGCCTCCTTTTTTTTTTTTATTCAGTGATTTAGTAGCCCTCTCCAAAATCTTGTGTGATTCAGACATTCAAAGACTAAATAAGGCTAAATAAAACCACCAAAATTACCCACAAAAACACTGATTCTTGGGTTTATGTTTCTTAAATTGCCATGGATGTGACATGCCTAAGAAATACAGAGGGATTTGTGGAACGGGTGAGCTCTAAGATTTGACTCAGACCTCTCCCATCTGCACCAGCAGCTTTCCCTAACACATGGCACTGGGAAGATCTGGAAGGGGCCCTATCCATCTGAAGGATTTTGGAGATAATAGATATGTGTGTGCACTAAGTTTTGGGTTACAGAAGCTTGTGACATGATCACGAGGTGTTACCAAGCAGTGCTGGCTCTCAACTCTCTCTTTCCCCTCCCAGGGCTTTTTAAAGATGTTTTTAATGGTTCTGGTCCTCTGCAAAGGACAGGGTTGTGTTCTTGTCTATAAACACTGGTTGGTTTGTCTTGGAATGAACCTTAAAGCCCATCCAGTCCCACCCCCTGCCATGGGCAGGGACACCTTCCACTAGCCCAGGTTGCTCCAAGCCCCGTCCAACCTGGCCTTGGACACTTCCAGGGATCCAGGGGCAGCCACAGCTGCTCTGGGCACCCTGTGCCAGGGCCTGCCCACCCTCCCAGGGAACAATTCCTTCCCAATATCCCATCTAACCCTGCCCTCTGGCAGTGGGAAGCCATTCCCCCTCAGTCCTGTCACTCCCTCCCTTGTCCCAAGTCCCTCTCCAGCTCTCCTGGAGCCCCTTTAGGCCCTGGCAGGGGCTCTGAGGTCTTTCTGGAGCTTCCTCTTCTCCAGGTGAACACCGCCAGCTCTCCCAGCCTGGCTCTAGAGCAGAGGAGCTCCAGCACGTGGAGCATCTCTGTGGCCTTCTCTGGACTCTCTCCAGCAGCCCCACATCCTTATTTTTGGGATCTCCAGAGCTGATTTGCTTCCTTGGGCCCCTTGTGCCCAATTTTGTGGCTGAGCAGGTCATGTCTGCCATTGCTGCTTTTCACCAGCACGTTTGCCATGTGCTTCCTGCTGCAGACAGTTCCTCAATGCTGATGTTTCCCCCTCTGTTCTGAGCCAGCCTGTGGGTGCTGGGTGACCCCGGGACTGCCTTCCCAGTGCTTTGCCTTGCTCTGGTGAAGGTGGAGGCTGGTGTTGTTATTGATTTATATGAGCACCCCCCATTTTCCATGGACCCCTGGAGAGTTACCAGCCAGCACGGAGTTTGATCCCTGGATTTCACCCAGTGACCCAGAGTCAATTCCACATGCCACCGAGCCCAGGGCATTTAAAAATTGCCCACCTGGGGTCATTTCATCTCTTGTGTTACCTTTAATTTCATTTTTGCTGAGCTTTTCTCATTCGGTTGGGCAGGCAGAAGAGCCTGGACCCAGCCGAGTGTGACACCCTGATGACAAATGCCTGTCACCCTTTGTGTGCTTAATAAATACTGATGCTATCTCTGTTGTGTGCTTTTTGTGTGTTTCAGGAAAAAAGTGCCAGTTCAAACGCAAGACTTAAATCTAATAAAGAGATCCCAGGATTAGTACATCAACCCAGAGCAAAGTAAGTTCAGTTTCTGTTCTTTAAAGCATAATACAAATAAACACAGGGTTAAGCAGTGTCTGTGAGGTTCACAGTTACTGCCCAGCCAAGACCAAATGATGACTCCAGCAGCCCTAAAGTCATGCTGAGTTAAATTCAAGAGGTAAGATCACCTGTGCCCCAGGACTGGGAAGCATCCTCTCCTTTGCACAGCAAAGATGCAGGACTTGAAAATAGGTGAGCCGCATCCTATTGTGCCTGACAGAAGACCCTGTGCTATTTCTCAGCTTTCTATACAACTTGCAGAGAACAAACTTCTCTGTATCCACTAGTGTTCCTAAATATGGCTGGGTCAGTCCCAGGGAGGTTTTTGCTAGCTCTTGGTTTAGATTAGCAGCTGCTCTGCCTGGGACTGGGAATGGTCAGGTTGTTACCATGAGGGTTGTTCTGTAGCTGTGAGTTCTTCCCTGCTTGGTTGGCAGTTCTGTGCCCATACTCTGCCTGGGGTCAGTCAGTGTTACGTGAAATATTTGCCTCTTGTGGCAGAGCTGGTTATTGATAGTAGTAACTCATTTCTTATCTAACTCAGTGTTACATTTTAATCACTAATTGGCTGGGAAATAACAGATTATGTGGAGCCACATATCGGGTTCGTGAAGAACAAGTGATAAAGGTTGGTGATTTGGGTTTTGAACACCAGTGGAAATGCTGTTCCTTGTGCCCTGCCCTCGGGGCACTTATTAACTTAAACTTGCTGCCTATCAAGTGCCTTGAACATGATTTCAAGTCTGGAAACTTCAGTTATTTCCTAATCAACTGACAGTGTAATTCAGCCTCTTTTCAAAGGGAAAAGCCGAGTGCTTTGGATGTAATTGCAAAGAAATTCATGGTAGGGTGGTGGAGGTAAAATCACTCTTCAGCAACGCTGTACTTCATTATTGTGGTTCAGTCCTTCCCAGCAGGGTCAGAGATGTATTTAAGATGCTCTAACATGAGGCTAATTAGTCTGGGATAAAAAAGGGCTGTTCTTTTGGTGGGTCATCTCTTGGTACATCCACAGCAGAGGAACTGCATGGGGCCAGGGCTTCCATTCCTTCATAAAACTCTAATTTGAAAAGTCCCTGCAGAAATCAGAACTGACCAAAAAGCCTGTTTTTTGCATTGCATTGACAGAGATAAATATTTCTGTCACAGACCTGCAAAAATAAGGAGACTTCCCAGAGAGGTGCAGAATGTAACATGAGGTTGTTGGGTAGATCCTCCAGGGTTTGTCCAAGGCTCTGCTGTTTGCCCAACCTAGCACTGCATTTCTGTTTATAAAGTGGCTACATGTGTTTGAGTTGCTAATTGCCAAGTCAGAAAATAGCTGTTGTCATGCATAATTTTTCTTTTCAAGGTTTATTTTCTAAAAGCCATGACAATTCTGACTGCAGGGCGGGGTGGCATTGGGTGGAAGAGGGCTGCTCATCTGGAAGAGCAGAAATGAACAGATAAATCATTAGATGCATCTTAGAATACTGTTCTGGTACGATGGATGTTACTTCTAAACAAAACATGGACTAAGTACCAAATTATAAGTTCTTTTACAATATTTTGATGTCAGCTGAAAAGTAAAGATTGTGAAGGCTCTTCCCCCTGCAGGAGGATTTAGACTTTTCCATCCAGAGCCCTGGACTCTAAAACCAGGGGATGTAGGGAGCCAGCAGTAGCTTTATGGGGGTCTTTGGCTGAGGGAGAGGGGTTGGTCCTTCCTCTTTACACCCAGTCCTGGTACCTGCCACACCTTCAGGGCTTCCCCCTGCACCCTGCCCTGATCTCACAGGCAGTTGCTCTGTCTGTTCATCACCAAACTCTCCCCACTGACACCTTTAATGATCACCAAGTACCCTGGGACAAATTCATAACTCAGGGAGTGACAACAGCCTGAAGCGTAAAATGAAAGTGGTTATTTCAGACCAGTTTCACCCTGCCAAATCACAGGCTCTCAGAATGGTTTGGGTTGGCACATGAAAAACCAGCGAACCCAACCCCTCTGCCATGGGCAAGGGCACCTTCCACTAGACCAGATCTGTAGGATTATCCTGTGGGAATTTTCAGGGATATGACTACACAATACTCCTTTTTTATTCCCTGCCATCTTTTAGTTTTCCTACAAATTATGGTTGGAGTGAGTCACTACAGTATCACCTCATTTTATTAGAAGCTGGATTTATGATGTTGCAAAGGCAAGACTATTTTTCAAGCGCTTGCCTACCCAGAAAGGGCTCCACTGCCCTCAAATCCCTCTCCAAGGCACCTGAATATGCAGGTGATGGGGTCAGCTGTCCCAAATAAGCTTCTCTTCCCCATCTGAGCTGGAGGTGGGAACTTGAGGAACAGGCAGACAGCTGGGGACAAGAACTCCCTCAACCACTGAAAGGTGAATTGTTCCTGCTCCTGAATGCCCAGCTTTAGGTTTTAATGCCATTTCTGAGCCCTTCTCTTGTGAACTGAGCTTCATTTATGTCCCACATAAGCAAATCTTTGTATACGTTCAGCCGATAGCAGGGAGGGCTCAATGCTGAGCTTTGTGGGGAAGTGCAGCCCGTTGTTGGGCACTTAGGGCATTAACTCATCACAGCTGAAAGGATCACTCTGAGGAGGAGGGGATGGGTGGGAATCCTGCAAGCCGAGCCAGCTTTCTGCACTGGGGAAAATCTCCAAGAGCTGCGTGTCCTTCTGACCGTCCGGCATCACTGTTGCCACTGGCACCAGTCCCCATCCTCCCTTTTTTGCATCTTTTTTGTGTTGCACATGGAGTCCCTGGCACATTTCCCCAGCCCTCTGTGAGCCCAGGTGCTCCTCCCTGCTGTGGGTCCAGAGGATGCTCCAGCCTCACCTTCCCAGAGGGGTGTTACTCCTGCAGGAAGGAGGCTCTCACCATCCACTAACATAAATAAACACTCCAAATACCGCCTGCCATCCGTCCTCACCCTTGTATCCTCGTCCTTTTTGTGTTTTTAGCTCGCAGGTTCCCCGTGGGGAAGGACCTGTGGTCTGGTGGGACCATCAGCGTTTTACAGACAATGGAAAAAGAGTATTTTTCAGCCCTCTTTACTAATGCAAAATCGTATCACTGAGCCTCTTGGTGCTACAGAATTAGTTGAAGTGAAGGGTCTGGAGCATCAGGAGCAGCTGAGGGAGGTCTGGGGGCTCAGCCTGGAGAAAAGGAGGCTCAGAGGGGACCTTCTGGCTCTGCACAACTCCCTGACAGGAGGTTGTAGCAGTTGTCAGTCTCTTCCCCCCCATAACAAGTGGCAGGACAAGAGGACACAGCCTTTAACCTCATGTGGTGGGTGTGTCATTCTGTGGTGGTGAGGTTGGCAGTCCTGGAAAACCTCCTGTCCTGACAGAGAGGGGGCTCTCACTGGCCCAGGGAGAGGTACTGGTAACTTCCTGCAGTCAGCCTGGAAAAGGGAACAGTCTCCTCTGGATGCATGTGGGTCCCAGTTACCACCCCGAGTGTTATGCATGTACACAGAACTAAATGCTGTCATTTTTTGTGGGCAAACCAAAAATAGGAGGAAAAAAAGATTAGAAAGTGAAATTTTAGATGAAAGCATAAAGTGATTTATTTTTCACAGTGGTGGAAGCTGATAGCTGGGCCCCTCAACAGCCCCGGGCTGTTTTATAATGGAAGAAATCCAGTTGGTATTGATACTGTTCCTTTGCTTTCCAGCATGCACATCTCCGAAAGCCAACAAGAATTCTTCAGAATGCTTGATGAAAAAATTGAAAAGGTAAGACACAGTAATGTAAACACCCATTCTCCCTCGGGGGTGGACACAGCTTTCCCAGCTCCGTGGGGAGGACAGTGACCTGCCTGCTGCGGCTCTCCGTGTTCTCCATGATTTGGAGGGGTCTGGCCCAAGATCTCCCTTCCTGCTCCTTGGTTAGATAGTTCAAGTGCAAAGAAGACCAGGAAGGCAAAGAGTTCCTAGGAGGTACTGAGAGAATCCTTTGTTTTGTGGGAACGTCACCAGTCTGGGATTAATGGCAGGTTAACTCAGGTGTTCAGGATATACATGCTGGATAAAGGTGAAGAGCAAAGTGGGATTTTGTGTCATTGCTGATTTGATCTTTCTTCTCATCTCCCTGGGAGACAACTGGAATCTTAATGCTGGTAGTATCTGGGATACCCCAGGAATTTCTTGCTGAATCTCCTCAAAGTAGCCACTGGCTCCAAGGGATGGTGTGGCTGTAAGTGTGGATAACCCTGCCCCAGGTCTGTGCCAGTGAAATAGTGGTGCTGGAGGTGTTTTGAAGAAGAGGATGAGTAATTCTTTGCATATCTCAGCTGTCCTGAGAGCAGCTTTTGTGTGTTTCAGAAACCTTTTAAATGACACCCTTGGCTTTTTTTGTGAAGGGGCTGGAGCACAGCTCATACCAGGAGTGGCTGAGGGAGCTGGGGGGCTGATGTTCACACACCAATTTACTCTTTGCACTGCCTAGTTTGGAGTCGTGCATCTTGTTTAATACTTTATATTAAATACTGGCTTCCTCAGTTGTAGTACACTCATTTGTACTCCCAGTTTCAGACTGGATATGAGGAAACATTCCTTTATGGAGAGGGAAGTCAGAGACTGGAACAGGCTTCCCAGAGAGCTGGCAGATGCCCCAGGCCTGTCAGTGTTCAGGAGACGTTTGGACAATGCCCTTAACAACTTCTGGTCAGCCCTGAGGTGCTCAGGCAGTTGATCATTGTAGGTCCCCTTCAACTGAAATACTTCTAGTCTAGTCTATTCTAGTCTATTTTCCTGTTCTATTCTGTTCTATTAAATTGTCATGTGGGGTTGCAGAGTAGAAGGGAAAGTTTTACTTGCATGACTCTGAATTTCTGCTGGTTTTGCCAGCACTCCTGGTCTTAGGAGTCACATTGCTACAGTGGGTGCATCTCTTACTTGTCCCAAGCAACACATTTGTTACTTTCCTCTTAAAAAAAATTTAAAAATCATGAAAGCAAAAAAAGACATAAAAGGGAAGAGTAAAAGTGAGGAGGAGTTCATAGATTCCTGAGAAGAATATTTCTGTACCCAGTACTTCACAGGGGTAAGATTTTATGTAACCTAATGCATTTCTAAGTAGAATTTCTAATTATCCTTAATACAGCTACATTTCCTTTGAATAAATGCGTTCACCCTATGAATATTCAGATGCTTTTCCTGGACATTATCACCTTCCATAATGTTCAGCACAGAATCTCCAGTGAAATGGGTTTTCCAGAGATGTATCTTATCTACAGACCAGACAGTGCCATCAGGCTGTATCTGATTATGAATTTTGGTTAATTTTTGCTCCCGAGGTTTGTGGCAGGGCTCTAACACCCCTCATTCTGCAGCTGCCACGCTGAGGTGCAGCTGACCCTGTCTCTTCTGTTTGGAGCTGTTTGGATCAGCTTTGAGATGTTCCCAGGTGATCTCCAGGGCTAATTTATCTTGGGGATAATTTATCTTCGGCATCAGGAGATTGTCTGCTTAGAGGAAATCCACGGTTTATCTGTCAAAGAGACCAAGCTGCTGACAGCTGACGGGATTGGCAGGAGTTAAGGCGCAGCTGAACGTGGGATTTGTGTTCCCTGGGGACCTCCTGTGCCTGAGGAAATAGTCTTCATAAGAGAAGTTTTGGGCTTTTTAATTCATCTTTGCCCGCAACATGGTTTTTTTTTCTAGGTGTTGCCACCAATGCCAAAAAGATTGGAAAATATGAGGGGTTTTTGTCTGATCCCTAAATAGCATTTTCAGTCCCTTCTCCAAGGAGATGGAGGACAGCAGTCGAACATTGAGAAGAATTGTATCGGTGAGCAGCTCACCAGTGGCAGCTGGAGAAGTCTGTGGATGTGTGGGGGGTGCTGCCTGTGGCTGGTGAGGTCCCAGACGTTGTGGTGTTCCCGTGGTAACCGTGGCTGTTGGATTTGTGATGGAGACGCTGCTCCGTGGGCCGTGCTGCAGGAACTCCAGTCAGGAGCAAAAAACACCCTCAGCTCCACTGAGATCCCCAGGGGTGCTGGGTCACCAAACCCAAGTGAGGAGCGACAGCTCTGACGTGTGAGCATTAGGCAGGAACACGACATGGGTGCTCGGACCTGGCACAGCCATCACATGGACAGGGAGGGCAGCTGAAATAAAACTACTGCAGCCAGAGTGTGAAGTGGAAAGAACACGGGCTGGTGTTTTGTCAGATGCAAAGAGGAAATATTCATGAGTCCTGGAGATCAAAAAAAGCCTTACTGAAACAGTCTGGAGAGTTTCTCTGGAAGTCCTGCCCCCAGCAGCGCGTTCCTGGCTGCCGCTACAAAGCTCCACTGCCTCCTGCAAATGTCACCCAAAGGTAAAAAACAGAATGTCATGAAGCATGGAGCTTCTGTCTAGCAAAATTCAGTGTCAAAACACTGTGAGTCGTTCAGAGGGGGACATCTGCTCTGTCTCTGAGTGAGTCTGAGAGCTGGAGCTGAAGTGGCGTGTGCAGAACTGCCTGGGATGGTGGTAATGCCATTCATAGGGTTGGCTGGAAGGCAGAAACACTGGGATGAGGGCTGGGGTACGACTGACTGAGAATGTGAAAGTCGGCCTCGAACGTAGGCTTAGGTATTGGTTCTGCTGGAGTCAACCCAGTCCTTTCAGAAACACCAGAATTTGAGGTAAAAATACTCGCAGACCTGATGAGAAGCCAGAGTTACAGGTTAGATGGGAGACTGGGAGCAGCTGGAGAGAGCTGAGCAGTCGACAGCACAAGAAGCTGCAGTTACTTGTAATATCATAGAATATCCTGAGCTGGCAGAGACCCACAAGGACCATGGAGTCCAACTCACAGGACAACCCCAGGAATCCCACCACGTGCCTAAAAGTGTTGTCCAAACACTTTCTGACCTGTGGCAGACCATGGAGAGAGAGCAAAGGGGAAGACCAAGGACCTGTGAGCAGCACAAGGCCCTGAGTGGTGGCAGAGCAGGCTCGGAAAAGTTCCCAGCATCTGCCAGTGGCTGCAGTGAGTGCTCTTGGGGCTCCCCACCCGCTGAGGTTATTGTGAGTAGAGTCACGGGCTTTGCTTTGGGAGACAAAAAGCACGTGTGTTCCAGAGTTCAGGGGGACATGGAGCAGAGACTGGCAGTGGGAAGGAGGCAGCTCATCTGCTGTCAGCCTTATCATCATTTATTGAAAAATAGCCTGAAATCACAGAAATATATTCCAGTGGAGGATGAGCAACAGGTAATAGCAGCAATTAAGCTTGAGGAGAGCGTTCCCCGGAGTAAATTAGAAAGATGTGGGTCAGGAGTCCAAGTGATTTTCTTGACCTGAGAGATGAAGGCAGAAATAGACAGAAATATGGCTTTGGAAACCAGAGAAGGAAGCAGAGAGTGACTGAACAGTCCTCCTAAAGGAAACCCTGCAGCTGCTGGATAAATCTGAGATGTGCTGTGCCCAGCAGAGGAGAAATGGGCTCCACTGGCTGCAGCCGGGATTGGGACAGTCACTGCACTCCCATGGTGGGATAAATCTGGTTTTGAACTATCAGCTCTGATTAAGAAGATAGAAACATGTCCTGGTACCAGGCCATTTGTGTTGGTATTCAGGCAAGTAGATGGATGACCTGGGTTCTCTCCAATCTAACAGACCAAGGACTAATTTAGTCAGATGTTGCATTTGGACTCAAAAAGATTTGCTGTGAAACACACAGTGAAGAATTAACACATCTCTCCTGAAGTTTCTCCAGCCTTTGGTTGTTATTTTCTTCTTTCTACATCGCAGATTTGTTTGGACACTGATTCCACAGGGCTCCCTGCAAATTCCACATTACTTCTTGAAAAGAAATCCCAGCACAGGAAGGACATAAACCTATTGCTGGAGAGGGACTTGGGACAGGAGCCTGGAGTACCATCTGACAAGGGGGAATAGCTTCCCACTGCCAGAGGGCAGGGTTAGATGGGATATTGGGAAGGAATTGTTCCCTGTGAGGGTGGGGAGGCCCTGGCACAGGGTGCCCAGAGAAGCTGTGCCTGCCCCTGGATCCCTGGCAGTGTCCCAGGCCAGGTTGGACAGGGCTTGGAGCACCCTGGGCTAGTGGAAGGTGTCCCTGCTCATGGCAGGGGGTGGAACGGATGGGCTTTAAGGTCCCTTCCAACCAAACAATTCATGCAATCCATGAATTGCACAGGATGGCTCAGAGCAGAGTTGATCTGGGCACAGCCCTGCAGTCTCAAGTCCATTGCCTTGAAGGGGCCCTGTCCCACCAGGGCTTGCATGAAATAAATAGAAATAAACATTAACAGCTATAACATATGAAGCATTGACTGTGGAAAATTTACCCATTTAGTGCTTGCCAGCACAAACATCTTGATGATGGCTGTCCTGGAAAATGATGGGAAAAACGACTGCTGTCTCTGAATCCTCCATGGAGCAGTACAATGATCTGGAGGAACTGTCTCCTTGAAGTGTATGTTATTACTGGGGGCTGTGGCAGAGTGTATAGGCAACTGTCTCTCTGTAGGAAAAAGGTTGAGGGGTAATGGAACAACTGACAAGCAATTCCTGGGATGGTATTTGGGGATTGTAACCCCACAAGAGAAGCACCTCTGGCTTTGTGGTTCAAAAGGGACCGTGGTAAAACAATCCTGGGCAGCTGTACCAGAGGAAAACCATCTCCAGTCCCATCATCATAAACTGTCTCCTACATGGCTACAGTGGTTTGTAAAAAATAATCACAGTGCAAACATGCTCATGGACAAAAATGAGATTAAAAAATACGAAGATGTGTTGCTGTGCACTCTGGTGGGGCTGGTGGGTACCCCGAGCCTGGGACGTGGGGGATGTCACCGTGGGTCAGCAGATCACTTGGTCTTCAGCTCCAGCGCTGTGTCAGGGTGGCTGTGCAGGGATTTCTCCACCCGTCCACTCACCTGGCCCCCCGGAGCCGGGGGGAGAATACCCAGCCCATGGGAAAGATGCCTGGCAGCAACTCCCTGCATCTCTCGTTAGTAACGCTGGGCACGGAAGCGGGGAGTGGGCACAAAGCAGCTCCTTGTATGGGATGGAGGGAGTGCCCTTGGGAATGGGCTGCCAACCCAGCGAATGCGAGGGCACAACGATTAGGCTGAAACTCATTAGCAAAGTGGATTGCTCTTAATGACTCCATTGATTTTTTTCCCTAACAAAATGAGAAACGGACAAAAATTAGCACAGTATCCAATGATTTAGTGCCGCCTCCCGGCGCTTTCTTCCCGTCCTTTCTGCGAGGGCTGTAAACAAAACCAGCCCGATGAAAAGGGGGAACCGGGCAGGGGCTGCCCGGCCGGGCCCCTCAAAGGGGCCACTGTGTCCCCAGCCCCGCCAGCCCGCAGGAGAAAGGGCTGCTTGCTGCGGCTCCTGGCCCTCTCCCTCCTCTTCCTCCCCTTCCTTCTCTCCCTCCCCTGCCTCTTCTCTCTCCTCTCCCTCCCCTGCTTCCTCTCCATCCTCGTCCTCCTGTCCCTCCCCTGCCTGGCCCAGTCCTCCGGCACAAGGGGCCATTGAGCCGGGCAGTGTTGTTTATTGGTCTGTCACCCACACAATGGGGAAAAGGCCTTTTTCCTGCGATGGTTTTCTCTCTCTTTTTATTCCCTAAAAGGATATCATGAGCCGTGATGCATCCCCTGGAGGGGCATCAGGAGGGGAGCACTTTGGAGGTGCAGCAAGGAGAGATGGGGGATGAGCTCTTCTGGTTTGGGTGCAGGCAGCAGGAAAAGAACATCAGGCTGCTTTTTAATTTACCTTAAATTCACACACTCATTAAGAAACACTGACGGTGTTCTGTGGACATCTACAAAAGCTGACAGTTGGATTTTGAAACTGCAGATGTGGGAGATGGGATTCCTCAGGAATTAGCTGGATGTGGAGGCATATATTACAGTTCTCATCTTCCTCAACATAGTTCATTTACATTTTCGATCATTAAAACTTCTCAGAAATCACAGAATTGGAAGGGACCCACAAGAGTCATTGAGTCCAACTCTTAAGTGAATGGCCCGTGCAGGGATTGAACCCACAATTTACTTAATCCATGGGTGGCCCATGCATTCCTGTTAGTAGCCACCTGCTCTGTGCCTCTGACTCCTCTGGATGCAGGAGCCTGCTGCCCTGGACAGGATTTGACTGGCAGTCATGGAATTATAGAATCAGAGAGTGGTTTGGGTTGGAAGGGACCTTTAAAGGCCACCTGGTCCAACCCCTGCAGCAAGCAGGGACACTGCCACTAGAGCAATGTGGTTTCTGCAGGCTCTTAGCTGACCATTTCCCATGAGGTTTTCCCAGGCCCATCTCAAGCACAGCAGCCTCTCAGTGATCAAGAGATCATCTCCTCCAGCATCTGTCCAACATCCTCTGAAACAACCAGCGGGTCAAAAATGGACATTTTAAAGTACTTTACTGGACTGGGGCCGAAGCTGCCTTTCCTCTGCCAGCAGGGAGTGGCAGCCCTCCCTGCCTCTCTGCCCAAGGAGCACCGAGGACACAACCCTTGTCTTGGATTTCTGGTACAGCGGGAAAGACTGTGACAACAGGGCACTTTATTCCTTCTCTGATCTTCCTGAGCAATGCTGACCTTGTTATTACTGACAAAAATGCATTTGGGGAGTAACCTTTAGACCAAAGCTCTATTGG
The DNA here is from genome assembly GCA_013399195.1 of Dicrurus megarhynchus. NCBI lineage: Eukaryota > Metazoa > Chordata > Aves > Passeriformes > Dicruridae > Dicrurus > Dicrurus megarhynchus. The sequence continues at coordinate 34,955 of VXAD01003101.1, read as the reverse complement.
GCACCATGGGGACTCACCGCAGTCTGGGCATCGCCTGAGCTGGTCGGGTCACCCAAAGGACACGGATGTGTCCCCATCCCCAGCCGTGTGCAGATGGAAGTGACGTGTCTGGAAAGATCAGCCCAGCTCCCGGTGGCCTTCAGGCCTTTGGTGGGAGGTGGTGTGTCCGTGCCATTGCCAGGACTTGCTCAGCACGTTGGTTTGAAGCAGTTCCTTGGCATCCATTTGGGAACTGATGCGCTTGGCAGCCACGGAGCAAACCCAGAAGGAGAAGAACAGCAGGAGGAGTAGGAGGGGGAAAAGTGCAGGATGGCTTTTCTTCTGTCAGATTTGGGTCTGCTTGAGGCTTTAATAGCAGTGATGGCCACCAGTGGGGAGTGCTCCCTCTTGAGCAGGTAAATGGATGTCCTGGAAATGTCCTGAGCTCCGCCCTCGGTCACTGCTGCTGCCTTTCACAGCTCTGAAGCATTTTGGACAAAACCTTTGTCACCACCAGGTCAGTCTCCTGGATTTGTCCAAATGTGTTCCCTGGCCTGGAGAAAACTGACAGATTTTTGCTTCACTGCAAAGACTTTCAATGTTCCTTCTTTTTGAGTCACAGCTCAAAAAATATATTTTTTTTTTCCTTTCTTTCTGGGTCAGTGATTGCTGAGTCGGAATTTGGGCTGATGAGTCTCTTGGGGGTTATTTTAATGTACTTAGAAAACCCTTCTGCTCTCAGTGCTGGGCCACAGGGAGTTGTCAGAGCACTGTACATTCCTGGGTGTGGATTCCAACAAAGCCAGCTCTGCAGTCCCACCATCGGCACTGGGATTTTCACTGCAGAGACTTTTTGGAGCCTTTGTTCCTGGTGTGCAGCCCAGCTGTGTGTCCCAGATAAACTGATCGCTGTTAAGAAACATCTCTCCCTTTTTTTTAAACTTTTGTCTTTCCTGCTCTCCTTCTCCTTCTCCAGGTGCTCAGGTGATACAGCCAGCACACGGGAACAATGGTAAATAGTCCAGAGGCTGAGATTTTGTGTCCTGCATTTGAGGCAGTTGTTTGATGCAGGATACCCTGGGAGCCTTGTACCGAACAGCTGAGCTCCAGCTGGTTTTGTGCAGGGAAACAAGGACAGTGGCTCCCAGCAGGTCCTTTCTTGCTGCTCTGCAAGAACGGGTAGGGAGGGACGGGATGTGCCTTCTGCAGACCATCCCAAGGGGAATACCCAGAGAGATGCTGCTCCACACCTGTGTTTGGGATGGGATAAAAGGCATAACATGACTGGTCTGATGAGAAATCCCCGTTTTGTGAAGCTTAGGCTGAATCCCCCGTAGTACAAGCGTAATTTCAATACGAATGGTATCTTTTGCTCTGGGGTTAAACTCTTGCTGGGGTTATCAGATGAGGGATTCTTGTTCACAGCAGCTGCCTTGTGTTGCTCATAGGATTATGTGCTTTGTTGCTTTTGCCTCGGAGATTATCCTTTCACAGCAAATCTCGGGGCTGTGTCCATCAAGGTGGATCTTTACATAAAAGCAGGTTTGTAAATCAGTTTGTTGGACCTCCCCTGGAATTCAGTATATGGGGGACGTTTATGAGATTAATAGTGACAGAAAGAGAAGTGTCTCCTATCCTGGTTTCCTGCAAAATTCCCTGTGTCTAAGGTTTCTACCCAGCTCTGAACTTAAACCCCCCAGGTTCAGAGAACTGCTCTCAGTAGGCATTCCCTGGATTTATTCCTGTGTGCTGTCTCCATGTACCAACTGCCTGGCCTTTGTCCCTGCAGGGTCGTGACTACTGTTCAGAGGAGGAGGATGTCACATAGTGCCAGCTCTGCGCTCGCCCCAGGAGCACCTCCAGTGTAAATAGATCCAACCCAGCCTTCTGGATACAACCTTCGGGACGTCTGCTCGAGCAAACAGCACTCCATAACAGAAGACCATTTCCACATTATATGCTCCATTCAGTTACAGTGTTTCCTAATGAACACATGAGGAATATTGCTAAGAACTCGTAAGGAACTGTTTTTGTTGCTGCTAGTTAAAACTTGTTGCAACTTCTCACTTTTTTCCGTGTCCAGATACGCAGCAAATCCTTAAAAGTTAATCCAAAAGACGTTGTTGATTTTCTTGAGGCTTCTGGCCTGTTTTCTATCAGATGAGGTAGTGTTATACCAAGCTTCCATAAGTGAACATCCAAGCATCTAAGAAACACCCCTAAGCTGTGTGTCCGTCCGCGTCGGGGCCGGAGTGCTTGTTAGTGCTGGTGATTCCAAGCTTTGGAGATGGGATGTTTTTGCCATGGCAGGCCTTGTTTCTCAGCTGAGAAGAAGCTGAGAAACTATTATCCATTAAAAGCATGTTATCACTGAAATACTGGAAGCGATACAGGAGCAGGAATTTGTATTTTAAGAGGAAAAAGTTTCGTTTAACAGGTATCTTAATCAAGGACTAAGCTTGCAGTATTGGCTTTGCTGAGCACGAATGGGAGTGTGATCACAATCATTTTGAATCTCTTTTTTTCTAAGAAAATAAACATTTTACTGTTTTTATGTATTCCTGTCTTTTACCATTCCTACAACACGATGTTTTAAGAGTCTGGGGACAAGGAAGACCAAACCTCTCCTCCGCCTTGATGTGTCCCGTGGATCTGATCTCTTAAAGCAGCTCTGTGCCAACTGGGGGGATCTCTTGGGTGTCCTGTAGAGTTTATTTTTCCATATTAAATGGAGAGGATATTACCTTCTCAAAAGCAGATGTAATATTTTTAACAAATGCTGTCATGAGTTTAAAAAAAAAAAAAAAGGAAAAAAATACAGCTTTTGTATTTATTATTTCAAAGAAGATTGTTACCTCTGCTGATATTTCTTCCAGCTTTGATGCCATATGAGGGCAGGGTTTGCACTGCATCCCGTGGAGAAGCTTTGTCAGTGTAGTTTGCTGTCCTTGTGTTGATTTCATTTGTGGGATGGGTGTGGACCAGACTGAGGTTGCATTAACAGCATCTCTTAGGATTTGGCTGACACTTGAGTGGGGCACTCAGCCCAAATATTGGCCATTTTTCCCTGGGCTTTCTGAAAATCAGATCCCTTTAAAGAATCTTAAGTCCCTCAAAGATCACCTGTGACCTCTGTAAATCTCTTAAGTTATTGCTGAATTTCTTGACTGAAGAGGTTTCCCTCAATGATTGGGGCTGGACAGTCCACATCAGAAGATTTCATTCCCCATCACTGCTGTGCTGTACCTGGACTATGTCCAGAAACCCCCAGCTCCCTCCTGCTGCCATCCCTTTGGCTTTTGGGCAGGGGGTGAGGCAGTGGGGACAGACCTGGGAGTTGCTCGTGTTCCTGCAGGGCTGGGTGTGAGCCCATCCAGCAGGAGCAGCTTTCCAGCAGCAGCTGTGAGGCAGCAAATCAGCCTCTTTCCTGAAGGCAGAAGCTATTTCTGGGCTCCACAGGTCCCTGGTCCCCCAGCAGCCTCAGTCTGAGCCCGGTGGTTGCTGCATTCCAGGATTCAGACAACTCCAGAGCTTCAACAGCTTCCCCTATAAAAGCTCGGTGTCGGGGTCCTCTATGACATGTTCAGCTTAATCCTGTTAATGGTCAAAAACCACCAGCCAGCTCTGATTTCCTGACATCCTTGCTCATTTGAGCAGCTGCATTGGCCAGGCAGCCCCTCCCAAGCATCCTGATCTCCCTGGAGATGAAGTTTCTCTGCCTCCCTCCCATCACATCGCCCTTCCTGGGGCTGTGGCATCTCCCAGTGCTACGGAGCTGCTGGGTTTGTGATGAATTTTTCAAGGTGATGTCTCTCTCCTCCTGGATATGATTTTTTTCCATAATTTATGCCAGCTCTCGAGCAGGTAACTACGCTTGGGAGAGTCAAGAGATCTCAATTATTTAAAACACTTTAATTAATAAAGAGTCCAGGGGCTTGATCCCGCAAACCCTTCTCTGCAAAGTGCTTTGGAAAGCTCTCACAGGAGTGCTGGGGTTGGGTCTGTTCTTCTGAAACATTTCCTGGTCCAGGTGCTGAACGTCTTGTGTGTAAATGTCCCCACACAAACACTGTTAGACACATCACGGTCTTTCTTTCAGCCACCTCTTAGTTTTAATAATTCTTTTATTTCATGTTTTCCTTGCTGCTGTTGCTGGCACCGGAGACCTGCGCTTCGCTGGACGTTTTGTGAGCGAGGAAAAGCAATTCCCATCTTACCTGTGCTCATATTCCAACCAGCAGCAGGTGCCTTAGACTTCTGGATGAATTACAGCCTCCTGTAGATGGCAATATTTGTGACAACATGGGTGGGCTGCCGTGCTGCTGGCTGGGAGGCACCAGGGTGGGCAGGAGGTTTGGAACCTGCTGTAGTTCTTCCACCTTTGCAAAATCCTGGCAGATCTTGGTAGAAGTCTGAATAGATGTGGCAGCTGAGGGTCTGTAATAATGCAAGCAGATTGGCTGAGAATGCATCTCTCCTTGGAGCCCTGCCTCCCCATTGCTTTGCTCGGCTCAAACACATTCAGCAGCGTGGAAAGGAGGAGGGTGGGAAGAGGAGGAAAACTGCTCCTATCTGGTACACTGTGCTTGGCTGTAAATGGGATTTCAAGGTTCCTCTCAAAAGAAGTGCCAGGGAAGTGATTTGAGGCCCAAACTTCTCTTGAGGAGGCTGATGCAGTATTTCCTAAACTCCGTATTCTGGGATCTTGGAGAAAATTGTGGTGAAGAGGTTTTGCAAGCAACCTTCTTCCCTTGAAGTGCTTTCTCCTTTGTCCAGAACCCTTTGAGTGGTGCTGCTTTTCCTCCTCAGAGCCTGCCCCAAGCATTGGGAGGGGAAGTGGGGAGCTGCTGCCCACCCCAGGCCCAGCCTTGGGCCATGTTGTGTCTCGTGTTTAATTACTGGGAGTTCCACTTCCCCTGTGCCCCCTCCCAGCCCCTTCCACCCCCCAATTAACATTAATTTCTTCCTTTGCATTCAGTCAGAGGTTGGGTTCTTTTGAGTTAGGTCTCCCTGCCAGGATCCAGCAGAGCCATCTCTGTGTCCTCCCCTGCCACAAGCCCTTCGTGGCCACGGATGGGCCGCACAGGTCCAGGCTGTCTCGCTGACCTCTCCCTGCCCTTGTGTGCAGCAGGAGCAGCAGTGCTGTAACAAGGGGGGAAATCTCCATCCCAGGAACGCCCTCATCCCACCATCCCCGTGTGCATTCGGGTGGGCTCTGACCTCAGCAGCTGCGTGGTGCCCAGTGCTGCCACGGCTGTAGGGGAGAGATCAGCAGCATCCCAGGATTTCTTGCAGCATGCCTCTTTGTTGCTGTAAGAACACCCAGGCTGATGACTGCCCCCAGAGCAGAACAGGTATTGAAACTCTGGATGCTGAGACAGGAGCGAAGGGGTCGATGAAGCACCAGGGAGACGCGTTTGGACTCGGAAGGCATCGCCATCATCACACGAATCGGCCTGGAGATAAATATTCTGTTCCCAGGTATTTTGGTTTTACCAGGTCTGTAAAACAGTAATTTCCTGTCACTTCCATTTTGGAGTTAGCAATGACTCAACTCCAGATCAGCCTGGCTGACATGCCAGACCTTCAGGATAGGAAGGGCTGGGTGATGTGTGTGTCTGTCAAAGAGCAGATGTCATCCTGGGTTTGCACAAAAAGGGTGGTTCCCAGTTCCACCGTGGTGGTGGGACACTGGCACAGGGTGCCCAGAGAAGCTATGGCTGCCCCTGGATCCCTGGCAGCATCCAAGGCCAGGCTGGACAGGGCTTGGAGCAACCTGGGCTAGTGGAAGGTGTCCCTGCCCATGGCAGGAGGGGTGGAACAAGATGATTTTTAAGGTCCCTTCCCAACCAAACCATTCTGGGATTCCATGACTGTAAAATCAGTGCCCTGACTCAGGTCCTTTGTGGGGGAGTCTGAGCAACATCCCCTGTGCCAAAGAAGCTTTTACCTGTCTGGGGCAGCCCCAGCCCAGGGGGGCAGTAATGGCACTTGCACTCTGGAAAATCAAAAGCTTTGACCTCAGCCAAGGTCACTGTGGTACAGGCAATCTTTAAGGTGTTCACTGAGAAAGCACAGATTTATGGCACTTCCTGCCAGTGTGGCTTTATGGAAGATGCTTTTGGGAGAGTTGAACACTGGAAGACCCTGTTTTGGGTCTTGGTACTGCTGGGCAACTCTCATTTTTCAGGCTGAAGTGTCTCTCTGTTTAATTTAACTCTCTAGGGGAAGAGGAGACAGGAAATGCAGGGATGGCTTTGGAGGGGCACCTTACTTGCTTTGTTGTTGCAGAGATCTGACGTCCGAAAAGTTGGGTGAGCACTGAGTGAAATTCCTGTTATTGTTACTGGGCTGTTGTGGCAAAGGGAAAGCAGCCCCAGGCTCAGGGGACTGCAAGATGGGAAAGTTGGTAGAACTCAAAGATGTTCATGTCTTTGCTTTTTAAAAAAATCATATTTTCTTTCAGTTTAGCTGCACACTTCTAGCCATGACTCCATGGAAATGCTCACTTCGAGTCTGAAGATGGGAGAGTCACCATCATCATCCTCCTCAGGATCATCATCTTCACCATCAACACGTGTGGGACTGTGAGACTCCTTCATAAAAGCCAACTCCAGCACCAGCCTCCAGCACCATGGCAGCAAAAGGAGAAGCCTGTGATTCTTCCCTCTTGGAATGACTCCCTTTCTTGTCCCTGCTGCTCTGCCATCCTGGATGGAGCCTGGTACCCTGGAGCAACCATCCTTCATCCCTGCAGAACGTCCCCCCTAAAGCCTTCAAGGTGTGAGTTCAACGGCAAATTTATATATTTAATTCTTTTAATATGTATGTATATTAAAATAATTAAATTTTGAGACAAAAAGTTCTCAAGAGCAGTTGCTGCGAGAAGCTAGAAAGCTCCGTGTGGGAACGGAGCATATTCCCGGGGTTTTGGCATTCTGCTTTTGTGTCTATTAATAATCCCCTGGAGTGAGTCATATGGAGCTGCATTTATTCCCTGCCTCGGAGAGAGCTGCTACCCAAAATAGCAGCTCTGTAATTTTTTATGATGCTGTAATGCCAGTGCGGTGAAGATTGACATCATTTGAGGGAGATGCTCCAGCCTGGCACTCAGAGAACCCGTGTCCAGCCCCACAAGGAACGTGGGGAGCCGCGTGCTCCGTTACATAAAAGCGCTGGAGAGCCGGCACGGGGCGGAGATGCCTTTTCTGTCCTCACCTGTGCATCTTTTGCCTGGATTCTTCCCCCTTTAGGCCTTTCTAAGCCTTCTTTGCTCATTTTCTTCAATCACGAGGAGCACTGGGCCAGAGGATGATGAGGAAATGGCTTTTGCTGCGGAGGGGAGCCTCAAGCACATCTCAAACCATCAGCCTGCCTGCCAGGAGAGGAGGTCCATACGGAAATCCTGAAATGCATCAAATTCAGCTCAGATTTTTTCTCACCCACATTGCTGCTCCGTGTCCCTTCCTGAACCCCTGGGCCAGGGCCTGTGCCCAAAATCTGCCAGTTCCTTCCCAGCCCGGTGTTCCTGACCGATGGGAGCCCCGGGTGAAGGGCAGAGAAACGCTGGGGTAGGGTTTGGGTTGCGTTTTTTAAGGATGAATCTGGTTTTCTGGATTGCTTCTCATTCTCTGCCCTGCACTGCTGCCATCAGGTCTGTCCTGGAGCAGCAGCCAGTGGGGCATTCAAGACATCCCGGGGTGGCCCCACTGCTCCCCAAAAACTGGTACCTGTGGGTACCAGTGAGTACCACACAGGCTTTGTGGCACAGTTTTGGCTAAAATGCCTCTGCAGGGGTCCCAGCCCTGGTGCCCTGGCATCACACTGCACTCTCCACCAAAGGATTAGGAAAGATGAATTTGCCTGTGCCAGGGATTAATAGCCTGGGTGAACTTTCCCAGGTAATCAGTGTTTTATAGGCTCCATTCCAGCTGGAAATGTTTATTAACATTACCTTTCCATGGAGCGCTTTGGGAGAAAATGGAACTCCTGCCACAGCAGCTTTGGGCCGATGTGGCTGATGGCACGAGCAGCAGCTGAGGCTGAATTTTGGTCAGAGCAGCTCAAGTCCTTCGGGTGACCTGCATGGAAGATGGAAATGTGACAATTGACTAACAGGCCCTCAATACAACCATTGGCACAAATTAGTAAATACAGTTTTAATAGGAGGGTGATGACCTGGTGCCTCCTTTGTCCTTCAGGCATCCATCCATGCAAGGAGCATCGCAGGGGAGTGGGAGTGTCAGGAACCTGTTCAGACCCAGAAATAAACACCTCAATTGTCCTGCTTTCTTGTTATAAAAGAAATACAGGGAGGGGCAGGGCCCACCCTGGCTGTCAATTGTGTTTTATTTTTGCCTTTGAAGCAATCACATCCCTCTGCCCACATGGGCAGCACCTCTGACGACCCCTGAACTGGGTGCAGGACACTTGCAGAGTGTCCCTTGTCCCTCAAAGGAGGCAGAAAGGGCCTTTGCTCCAAAATACTCCAGTCCCTAAGTCCTGATGTTCCCAGAACACAGGGAACAGTAGGCTGAAGAAATTTAGCACTTCCCTAGCAAGGCTGGCAATGGTTTCTACTTCATAAACACTGCTCAGCACTTGAACAAAGATTTGAATTTAGGGCTCCTGCATCTTTATCCTTATTTTCTTAATCCTAACTTCCATAGAGGAAAAACTGATAGGAATAGAGGTGGTGGAGGAGAGCTCATAACAGAGGAAGGATGAGGGATACGCCCCTCCAAGACTCGCCTCATCAGGCCCAAGTGAGACCTGGCTTTTTCATTCTAAATAAAACAGGTACAGCAGTCAAAATGAACTTTTGAGGGTCTGGATTCTGGATTTTAGAAATAAATTTTAATAATAAAATAATAACATCTGAGTCATAGAGAAGAGAGGTTGAAATAGTCCAATTAGATCTGGTTGCTGAGAGCCTGTCTGGTTTCAATTCTAGACTGAAAAGGTGGTGCTTTGGTTATTACAATACCTCTGGGTTCAGCCAACCTCCCAGGGAAAAATTCCAGGCCTCTCCAGGGTGACAGCCATGAATCTGCTCCATCCCCTCACCAAGGCTGCCAGTGAAGGATTGGTGACTGCCTTGCTGAAAATGACAGCCAACAGCAATGCAGAAAATGAGCATCAGTTCAGCACAGCGAGACCAGAATATTTACATTTTATTAAATCTTTACAATCAGCAGTTATAATCAAGTACACAATTATGTACATGGATTATGTACATTTTAGCCCAGACTTTTACATCACAGTACATAGCTGCCCCTAGAAATATTGTGTACGCTTATCACCAGAGAGTAAAACCCAACAATAGTGTTACAGCACCTGTTATTAGACATCTTCCATAAGAAAATATACGGCTGTAAATCGGTCTGGCTAAAAAAAAACAAACCAAAAATCTTATAAAATCTGAACATACAATTTTCATTCACAGAATGGTTTGTTTTCTATGTTCTGACTGATGCCTGTTGCATAAGATGTCCTGTTTTTCACCTCTCAACACACACACTCACATTGGTGCCTACTCAGGGACACTGGCAGGAGGAGGAGAACCAGAGCTGGGCTCATTCTCAAACTTCATTAAGAAAAAATAAATGTAAACAATTAAGAAGATTCCTCTAAGATCAAATGAGAAATTAATTGGCTGAATTACATGGCATGGAATAAGTGCTAGTTGCAGCTGTGATTCCTGAATTCTTCAGTGTTCAATACCATACAAAGAAATGTACAATGCTATACACAAAGGGGGATTCCTGATAAATGATCTACGAGCAATATTCCATATGCAGGGAGCAGACTTCCAAACATTTGGGAAGAACACTCTCTCCCCTTTCCAAAAGGGTTTATCTGTTTGATGAATACATTCTTTCTGCTTTTTCAGATGACAGTAACAGAAAATGGCATTCTTTCCAGAATGATATGAACAGGTTAAACTAAAGCCTGTGTCCTCACAAGGAAATACAGAGTGAAAATAACCTGAATAAAACTGTCCCCCCAATTTAATCCTCTTTCTTCCCAAAAGGTCAACCTTGCCTGATACAGTTCTGTAAACAAAGCTATGGCTCTCGTGATGGTTTCAAAGTTGAAGCAGAACTAAATGAAACAAAAACCACCCCAAAAGGAAGGAGGCAACAGTTATCTGAGGTAGGCCACCACCAAAATGCTGCCCTAAATCCATATGGAGTTCTGGGATCCCTGGAAATCCCTGAAAAGGTAATGCTTGCTGCTCTACTGACAGGTGTGGAGAAAGCAGTTACTAAAAATGAGCTGGTGATGGCAAGGAAAGTTAACCTTTCAATAAAATTTGACATCTACACCTAAATCTGCAAGTAAAAAAAAGAAAACCTTTAGCTGCTATATTGAGAGACTAATGACCAGAGGCCTCTAGGATATAAAAATAACTCTATTTCCACCAAAAGAGCTACCAAGAAGGAAGATGATGTCCATGTCAAAGAGCATGGGAACAAAGATGCTCCTTTTGTGGCACTGAGCACTGACAGATCAATGGAATTCTCTGAGTGAAAACATTTGATCTGTACCTGATGGTTTGATCCTGCACTTGGCCATGTCCTGGTGCTCCCAGGGCTCCAAGGAACCAAGGACACTTACAAGGCTCCCACGGTCAAATGCTTTCTATGAAGAAACTCATGTAACAAAACCCATAAATAAAAACATTCCCAAATGAAACCCCCAGCTGCTTCAAGTCCAAACCTCCAGACAGTTATTTGTGCAAAGGAATGACAACTCCATTTAAAAGCTAGTTTCTTTCAAAGGACACTTGTTCACTATTCCTCCTCGAATTCCCTCCTACCCTGGTGATTTAAAGTTCTGGATGATATTTGGATGGACTGCCATGCTCTCAAAAGCTGCCTGTGCATTCTGAGACTTTTGAAAGCAAGTGTGGCTGAGTACATGGATCCAACATTGCCTGGGATTGCTCTGCTCACTGTACAGAGTATAAATACAGAGTATGGCTGTGCTAATTAACAGTTGCATATTCAGCACATGTAATTTCACCAGCTAAATCAAAGGTGCAGTCCAGAGTGGGGCTTCCTGTTTATTTACTCCATTGCAATGATGAATATAAACCTTCATTTTTAGCCTGGTGCAGCATATAGGCAGTGTTCAATTAGTCTTTAATATAAAACAATTTTTTGAACCACAATTCACTAAAAGCAGTTTATATAAATCAAGTTAATTAGTTTTTGGCAGTTTCTTTGGACACAGTCAAAATGCCTCTATGTCGTTTAAACTTCCCCATTTTTACTTAAATATAATGGGGATAACAAATTAGGACTCACACTTACCTGTAACAAACTCCAGAGCCTGGAATAACACCCCTGGACTCTGAACATTCAATCGACCCAACAGGCACTGCCCTCCCTGCCTGAAACACCACATACACGAGTTGAATATAAAAAGAAAAATGCAGTCAAGCTGTTGGAAGTCAAACTTGTAGAAAAAGAAGGTTTTGTTACAGCTGATGGAGCTGTGTCCTTTCAGAGACTGTTTCATGTCTTGGGGCAGATTGGAGTTTTTCCACCCGAGAGGCCGAGGGAAACACCTGGGACTCCAGCCTGCCTCGTCTGCTTCCCCTCAGCCTCCAGCAGGACCTTCCCACACCTTTTCCTGGTGGACCCAATGCTGGCCCAGCCTCCCCAACGGGACCTGCTCACAGCTTGCCTTTGGTTTGTACAATTCCTCCAGCTGGAAGCAGAGCAGGAGGGTGGGTAACCCCCAGGTCCCCGTGTGGCTCCTCGTGGTAAGGGGTGCAAGGAGTGATGAGCTGCACTGTGATATGTCAGACAAAACCAGGCTGCTTCCAGCTGTGCAAACACCTGGAAACAATTCCCCTGCTGCTGTAAGGAAAGCTTCCAGCTGGGGAGGGGTGGGTGCCCCACAAAGAACCATTCCAGGGTCTGTCACCCCACCCTGCTCAACTCCTGCTTCCCAGAGCCCCAGGAGTCCCCCTGGAGCCTGGAAGGCACGAGTCAGGCTCATCCCTACCTGGGGCACAGCACCAGCCACAGGGCCACACAAATGCTTTGATTGCACGTTCCCATTTTTAAACAAGAAAAATTAAACATACAAAGAGCATGTGCTGGAATTCTAAGGTGTTTTCCAGGTGACACCTGGTTGCTCATCCCAATACTGAATATGTTTTCTCGGATATCAGGGCCTCACTTCTACCCAAAGAGGTCTCCATTTGTTTATTAACAAATAAGTTATTATTACAAGTCATAGCTCATCCTTTTCCATCATTTCAAATGCTTCTATATCTTCATTCCAGTCTGCTAATATGGATTCCATAGGCTGGACTTTACTATCCCAGTGAGCTCTGGAATTGGACTCTGTCTGGGTGCTTTGTTCCTGAGGCTGGCTGTCCTCTGGTGTACATGCTGGCTCTGGAGCACTGGCCTCTGCAGGTCCAGGGGTGTGGGGATCCTCATCTGCCCTGGAAACACTGGCACTGTCTGCGCTGGCAGGAGACAAAGGATCAGGGTCACCAACAGCAGAGCTCTCTCCTCCTCTGTCGGGCTCTTCACTGACTGCTCCAGCATCCTGAGATTCTGAAGGAGCTTCCTCGGAATTTGGTTTGTGTGAATCATTTTCAGATGATTTCTGGTCCATATTCTCCATTTCCAAGTCTTTAAGAGGGAAGGAAAAAAGAAAAAAAAAATTAAAACAACCATAGGAATGCAGCATTTTATTATGCATTCCAAAATCAAGGTCACTTCCCTTGGCCTTATTTCTTCAAGGAAGTGCAGACTTACCAGTGATATGAAAATTTAATGGTACTAAGGAATATATTTTACAGAGGGATAGGAGGGAAGACTTTTAAACACATTTTAAATGAGGGCAAACAATGCAGTGGGGCCCGTTTTGGTTGCTCAAACTTCAGGAGTGACTTGTGGGTCAGTGCCAGTTACCCTTCTTCAGCCTTAAGCAAACACCCACTGTGTGTGCTGAACTTTAATGCTGGATTTTAAAGCACTCCCAGATCCACCAGGATCCCACATCTGAGCAAGTCAGAGTTGGACAGAGTTTCCTAAGCTTACTGAACTGTGCATTTTGAGGGAGCCAAAGCCAGAGCCCCCCCATTCAAAGCAAGTAACACACGTCTCCCACGTCCCAGCTTAGCTCCCAACAGCTGCCCAATTTAGTCATGCAGATTTCCCTGGGTTTGATGTTTATGGCTATAAGCAGGACACTGATACTTCAGAATTTCTAGGGAATTTAGGTGCACATGCCACTGTTGACATGGGATACTTACTGCTATCAATAATGTAGTTTGGAATCGTTTTACCTTTAAAGATTGTTGCTGGGATTCCAAACGGAAGCACGAGGAGGGGGAAGAAGCAGATACGGATTAAACTCTCAAAGGCAGAGCTATCTTGCATTCAGCATTTTGTCAGAGCACTTAAGCACGGTTATAAACAGGAGGGATTTGTAAGTTAGGAAGGAACAAGATGAGGTTTTGGCATATCCCCTTTGCAAATAGGCTGATTTTCTAGAGATCCTTGTTCTTACCTATTCTGCTTGGACACAGCAGTGCTACAGGGGAGGCTTACAAGAGGAAAATCTGGAATTTTCTGCCGCATTCAAGCATTTCAACTGGGACTGTATTAGCTTGCAATTTTCTTGCATTATACAAGAACACCCACGAAACATCTGAGGTCAGCAGCTTTATTTCTCATGATAACCACTTCTTAGATACGCAAAATAGTTCTAGCACTTGTCTCTCTCCTTTTGGGTCCCAGGAATGTCACTGGGGAGCTTGGTGAGGGAGAGGCGTTCACAATGTAGGGCACTGGAAACACTTACACTGTTCCTGATGCTACTTCAAAGCAGCTGATGACAAAAAGGATTCAAAAGGAATCCAAAAGGCTGGATTTTCTCATTAGCCAAAGTGACATTTAACTTAGGAACAGCATTTCTGGATGTTACCTCGTGGGGGGAGTAGATAATGATATCTATCAGATAATGGCTTTCTTAATAAAAAACTAATTCCAGTGTCAAACAGAAAGCCACGGCACCTCTGGGCAGCAGTGCAAATCATTCCTGTCCATTTTCCATTGTGCCACAGCACAGATGGGAGCTGGATTTACACAAATCACCTCTAACCTTACCTCTGTCTTTTGCTTTATCAGAAAGAAGCACCTCCACAGCCTCATACTCCCGGATGGCATCCAGGATGATGTTCCCTTCCTTGTTGAAGAGGAAGAGCATGGGAATGGTGATGTCATCTGTGTTCTTGCCATCCCCGGCCATTTGGAAGAGAGGGGCTGTGTCACTGCTGCTGCCCTCGTTGTCATCTAGGCAGAGCACACCAGAGGAAGGGCAAACCTCCCATTAGACCACCTGCTCTTGGAGCAGCCTCCCCTGCCCAGTCACTTCAGAGCAAACCCTGACTTGGTGTGTTTTCCTCCACACTTTTCATTTGTATCCCCATTCTTCCTCAGCAGTTAGCACTGACAGCACCCCGCGATCCTTAAAGTAACAACTTTTAATCTGCAAGAACACTGACCATTGACCATCCCAATCTGTGTCTGCACAGAACCAGACAAACCCCAAACATCTCTTCATCTTCTGAAAGCACAACTGCTGTGCTTCTCAGCTTAAAGCTTGGCAGCTTTCCTCTATCTTCAAATCTGTGAAATCAGGTTACATTTACACAAATTAAGAACTTGGAATTGTATTTACCAATGACAATGCCTCCTATTGCTCCAGCTTTCTGAATGTTTCGTGCCTTTTCAGCAAACATGCACTGGCCTCTCTGCATCAAAGCAATTTTCTCTTTCACTGCCTCAGGATTAGTGATCTCGGAGCATCCATTATATGGCTTAATGGTCGCAACGAATCCTCTTGTCTGTTTGGAAAAAACAAAAATAAAGAGAATTAGAGCACTACAGTCATGCTTGTGAAAGATTCCCAAGTATTTCTGTTCCTTCAGTCACTCTAATACATTTAGTGTTGTCTTGTGTCAGTGCAGACAATCTGTGCCCTGAAACTGGAGCTCTAAAAGCAAAGAATGACTGAGTGAAAACCTAATTCTCATAATCAGTGTGGTTTGTCTACACCTAGGAAGTGTTGTCTCTGGAAATTTTTCTCCTGTGAACTGCTAGTCTGGAACTCCTCTTTGGGGCTGCAACTTGGGTTTTCCTCCTGCTTCCCATAGAGACCACTGCCTCTGTGGTACTGCCCTCTTCCATCTACACAGAGCCTTCTAGAAAAGCTTTCATAAGAACAACTTACTCTAACTCTAAAAAGGCTTCTGCCAGCACCTGGCTGACATGGAAGGAAAACTTCCCCTGAATCACCATCTCCTTAGCTGTGCACTGCAGACTGGATAAGCTTGCTTCCCAACTCATGCTGTGCATGTGTTTTAAATCCTAAACCATGGCTGATGATTCAGGAGCAGAGCACAGACAGATAAGCCACTCATCCCCACGACTGTCACTGCTGTCCTTGTCACCACTGGGGCCTGTCATTTGAACCACTGTAATTCACTGATCACCTGGATGCCCTCCAACAGCAGCAGTACTGTAAAGCTGAGGCTTGTGCAACAGGGAAAGGAACAGATCACACCCACATCTCACATACCCCTGCTTTGTGTTTGGACAAGTCCATCCCAAACTGTGCTGGCCCAGCAGTCAAGACCACCCTGCCAAAGAAGGGATGGGAAACAATCTGGACAGCACGAGGAGGGAGCTGCTGCTCTTTCTGCTGCTGGCTGGAGAGTTCAATCATTTCCTGCATGAACCGTAAGCCATCCTCAGCATCCAGGGAACTTGCTGCCTGCAGAAAAAAGAATCAATAAACAATTTCATCTTAAATATTTTAGGAACTTGGGGGAAAAGAAACTGAAGTTGTGTTTGCTTGGACCACTGCTACAAAGCCTTTAACACAAAGGGTGGATGCTCACTTCCACTCAATCATCATTTCACAAAAGGTTTAGCACCTGCACCACTGAGGAGACTGAAAATATACAAATATATAGACCTCATAAAGAAATGGAAGTATCTCACGCTGAAAGAAGTGTTTTCAACCAAGATGCTGTTGGCTACATCACTTCAACATGAGCAGCCTCTACCTAATTTAGTGGAAGATTAGTTAAAAGTGTTGCTGATGCAAAATATGAACAAGTATCAGCCTGCTAAATACAGCTACATATCCAGCTCATGTGCCTCCTTCCACAGGGTGGCTGTCCCTCCTGAAGCTCCAGGTATCAAATATCATTGCTAGGAGGACTTTGCTGAGAGCTCTAAAAACTAAAATCCTGCCAGGTCTTACTTGCACTGCGTGCTGTACTAATTGTACTCGTCCATCTTTCAGATGGATCAAACTGACTCCCATCTTCTTCAGGATCTCCAAGTGCTCAGGATTACTGGCCATGAAATCTCTGGCTCTCAACGGTGGTTTTGGTCCACTTCCCAAACTCTCTTCTCTGCCAAAAGATATCAGAGATCAAAGCTTTAAAAACCAGATAGTCCTTGAAACAGAACTCTAGTGTTATCCCTGCCATCACAAGACTGGAATTCTTGGTACACTGAGTGCAAGCTTCAGTGGAATGCAACTTCTCAATCAAGTAATCTTTTTTTAAAGCTGTCTATATTATCAATACTTTTATAATGCAAAACCTCCCCCCCAATATTGATAACAAAACTGCCATATTCTCTCTCATTTGTAAATAGTCTGCATTATTGCAGACTGACCAAGCCCAGTTTTCCCCGTACAGCTACAGTTTTGTTCATGAAATACAAATATAGAAGAGGCGGTCAGGAGGACAAATTTCCTCAGCCTTAACACTGCCCCAAATTCCTCAAAACACGTGCACTTATGTGTGGCAGCATAATTTCCTTACTACAAAGAAGACTTTCAGAATTGTTCAGGAGACTGCAGAAATTAATTTTACAAATCAGAGAGACACACTTCCTGCGATACTCCAAGTGAGAGCTGCAGCCGAGATATGCAGCTCGTTCAGTTCCTTCTGCTTTGGAAGACTTGCTAATTCCAGCTGGAAACAAACTAAGTCTTGCTGAGGATGCCAGAGGAAACCAAAGTGATTTTTCCTGTGACCAGGAATCATCCCTTTGGCTATCCATCCCAAAAGCACTGCCAGCTCCAGCACACCTCATGTTTCTCCTCCCTCGCAGAGCAGACCCTGTGCCGCTCAGTCCTGTGCTAACAAAAAGAGAGGAAGCGCCCATCTTACGCTCTGGAAATGCCCCGGGGACAGCTCTTATCCACCACGTTCTTCAGAGGCTCACGAATGCTCTGGGCAAACATGGGGTCATTTGGGAAGAGGATCTGGGTGTTCGGACAGGTCCAGTCAAAGTTGCTGTCGTCCAGCTCTGTGTACTCTGTGCTCTAAAACGAAAGACACAGAGTAAAAAAATGCAGGTTGTATTTTTACATAGAGAACATCAACAGATAAGCCTAGCTTAAGTAATCTGTGTACTGGGGACAGGCAGCAGCCAAGTGCAATAGGGGGAAGTCAGCGCACTGCAAGCCCTTGGACAGAAGATGAATACAACACCCATTCTAATTTGTAATTTACTAAATTTATCTACAGTTTCTAGATTTTTTTTTGCAGAAACAGCTAATCCTCTGCTGGCAGACAGTGCTTCTCAAGCCTGCTCATGACAAAGCCAGTGCCCTGTATTTTATGTGCTGGACAAGTAAAGGGAGTAGTTCTGGTTTCACCTGATAATGGCTTTACAGCAAGTGACCAGCTGAAGGCTTTAGGTCATTCTTACTAAAAATGTCACATCTTTTCTTGTGAACAAAAGATTCTCCTCCTCAGGAGCCACACAGACTTGCAAGTCTGGATGAGCAAGGATGAATCTCTATATAATTCAGACAATTTCTATTTTCAGGAAAGACGGCAGAGTGAACATCTGCACAAATTGCTGGTTTGTAGCATGTGAAACCATGTGGAACATGTCTGGTGGTTTGGAGCCACATTTATCCTGTCCTTAGCTTAACAAATAACTGGTTATAGATAACCAGCAATTTCATTTTATAACCCATAAAAATTAATATAGTATTTATCTACCTGAAAAGACCCCTCCTGTTTGCAACATATTGGCTAACAAAAAAATCAAGTATTTAAAGGCTCCCTAAAACCCAAGACCTAAAGGGCTGTTACCAAGACATGACCTTTCCAGTTTATGAGAGCAAATACAAACAGGATGTTGGGCTGATAGTACCAAGTATCTCTCTCACAGTTTGTTTTAATAGCACTGTATTTATGTTAAAAATCATTTACACATTCCATCCGTTCAGATAAAATTCCAGAAAAGAAGAACATCCGACGTCACAGCCCTTCAGCCACCTGACACCATTTTCAGTGGGTTTTTCTTACTTGGATTATGCCCATTTGCATCTTCGACTCAAGGAGCTTAAAAAACTGCATTTGAGCAATTTATTCCATCCTCCCTACTGGCCTTTCATTAACATTTGCAGTTCTCAAGAGAACAACCCAAGTTAGGCCAGCACTTCACACAGCACCAGCTGTGGGAACCCTGCCCATCAAATCCTTATATTGGGAACAAAAGTTACATAAAATGCTCCTTCAGACCCTTCAAAAAACTTCTTAGTTCAAAAAACAGCCTCTGTTTCCTAAACTCAAAGAAAAAAGATAAATTCTCAGGGACAGAACATTTCAGAGAGGGTGTGGGATCTCCACCATGAAGGAACATTTAACACTAACCCACGACCCATTAAAACATAACCAGTGTTTGACATTAACATCAAATAATTAAAAATTTGTCACTGCTTAATGCTGAAGTCCATCAAACAGGGTGATTTTTCCAAGATAAATGGCTTGACACACAATACAAGCCTTTTCCTCTTATCCAGGCATTATTGTAAAACTCTTAGAAAATGTTAAAAATACAGGCACAAATAAGGGAATTTGTGTCCTTGATGTCTCAGACACAATTTTCTCTTTCTCTTCTTCCTTCTTCTTATTGCCTTACAGACAAATGATGTCACCTTATTGACCACAAAATCAAAAAATGTGAGGATTTATGATGCTTCATGGCACAGCTGTACTATTCCAGGTTATTTTGGAAGGTTTTATAAACCCCTAAGTGTTCTCACATTTACACAACACGTGCCTACTGCACGGACTAAAGTGATTAAACATCCCAAATCTGTCTGCAGCTCTATCTTGTCAAATTAACTCCACAGCTGTCTCAAAAAACCTCTCTAAATTTGTTCATGTGCTAAAACAAACAAGAAAAACTTAGGTTTTAGAAAAAAATAATAAAAAATAAAGATGGGGACAAAAATATCTTACTGTGTTATCTTCCAATTTATACAGAAGTGGGGAACGATTTTCTTTTTAAATCTTGCTAATAATTCATATCTTTTTTCAAGGTTCAGCAGTGCAGAATCCAGTCGTTATTCCTACTCTTCTGACTGGCACTGTTAATATGATGAAGCAGTGCCTATTAAACAATGTGCTCAAACTGGTGCACTTCCTCAAACTATGATCTTTGCTGATTTTATTTCCATTTCCCCTAAAAAAAGGAAGTCTATCACAGAAACTGATTTAGACTGGAGCTGTTACATACTGTATTTTTTTTAGAGATGGTTTGGTTTGTAGTGGAGAGCCAGAGTGGCAATAGATGAGCTTCTGTAGTGAAGATATAATCTTCAATGTCAAAAATCATGTCCTCCTTATCAGCAAACAGCAAGTACAGATATTTAAACATCTCAGCCAGGAAGAACGAGTCCATCCTGTGGAGAAAAAGGGGATGTCCTTTAGGGAGATCTCCTCATTTCTAGAACATCAGTAAAATAAATATTCCTATTACTCCATCTCTGAAGACATCATGGCTATTACTGCTGGACATAATTCCATTAGCATTCATTCCACTTGGAAGAAGCTGTGTCGTGTGAGGGAAATGATTCAGCACATTCAGTACAAAACAGCATTATAGAAAAAACCAAATAGACCTCCTGACAAACGTACAGATTTTAAGTATATTTTGTTTGAAAGTAATTCATCTATTGCTCTGAGACAAATGAACAGTTATTAAACTAAAAATATTCTTATGGAGCACACCGTAACACTACTGAAAGAGTTTATAGACTGTTTCAATGCATTCACAGTTCAATACAAACAGCTAATTTGCCACTTGGTCATCAAACTGAAGACAGACAGCTCCTCAAATATCAATTAATTCAATTACATCAACAGGGCAATTTGAGTTTTTCTGTATTTTTATATATAAAAAAAAATAACTGTGCAAACTTTACCTGTCTTCGTGACTTCCTGTACGAACATCCTTCATCGCAGCAAACCCACAGGGAACTCTGGCATACTTGTTCAAGTTTTCTATGAGGGTTTTTCCTACTTCTAGGTAGTAAGGGTCTCCTGTAGCCTATGAAATAAAACCAAACCATGTTTGATAACTGGCTCCACTGGATAAGTTAAGCTAGATATAGGCTACTCAATTCTATATTGAATAAAACGGCAACAAAATTCTAGGTGCTAGAAAAAGTGCTCAAAGGTCAGAGGAATGAATGTGGCTGTACCTTATACAAGAAGTAGGTGCTTTCAGCAAATTCAGGCCTCAGAGGATGCTGAGCCCAGTGAACTCTGAAGTCTGTTGTGAATGCCTGAGGATGAAAGAGAACAGACAAAAATAAATGCAGGAATGCAACCCAAACACAGGTTTATTTAAATTCTATGTTAACTATATAACCAGCCTAGCTTTGAGAAATACCATTTTTGCAAACATACCTACCACCTGACACCTCCAGTGCAGTCAAGTGTCACTGCACACTGACAGATGGTTAAGCAGCTGTTTCTAAATTAATACCACAGGCTAGAAATCAGATATCTAAAAATTTCCTAGTCTATCTATTCACTCTTAATGTGCACTGGGAAAAGCCACTTCTGTCATATATTCACTATTATTTCATAGTAAGGTTTAAACCAAGTCTTTGCTTAAGGGATGGTCTGTTGGCTTAAATACAACTACTTGACCTTTTAAAGTTTCCTTCATAAATACAAAACACAAAAGAACCAACGAAAAAAACCCATAAAGAGTCAAATCACACCATTTTAAAAGGACTTAAAAAAAAAAAAAAAATCATTCCAGTGCTTAGCTTTCTTTGCTCTCAATAACGACAATAGGTGAATGTGATGTTAATTAAAATGTTCAACAGAAATAAGCTTACACCAGAGAAAAGTCAAAATTAAACCTGGAGTCAGAAGCTTTCAAATATAATCTGGGTCATCACAGATTAAAGACACACCTCAGCAGGCAAACAAGCTTTTCTGTGCACTTGCTCAAAGACTTGCAGCATCTGCAGTAAGTTTGTGTGCTGACTTTCAAGGACATTATACAAAATTTCAGAACATTCTCTCAGTCAATTCAGCCTCTAGGCTCCTTCCCTGGGTTAATAAGGATGACTGTGATCTTTAGCATTAAGACTATTATGTTACCAAGCAGCTACTATTACTTGTGACTGTACAAGTTTTGCACACTGAAATGAGTCAAGGTCAGTTCTGAAAGACTGAAATATGAAATCTAAGCAATTGTTAATAGCAGCAGCTTCCTGCTGTTGTGTTAATAACAGCAAAACTGAAGAAAAAATATTTCATATCCCAAACACAGCTGTCAGATATGCACAGCTACAGATCACATAAGAATGCTGTGGAAATGAGCCTTTGATTTTAGTAACACATATACCTACTGGTTTTTCAAATGGGCATCTGAGACTGCTCAAATTGAGGTAAGAATCAGTTTACACAATCAAAAAACTACTACCTTACCTCTGGAAGAAAGTTATGCTTTTTTATAACCTGATACAGCATCTCATGTGTTTCAATAGCAGGTCTAATATCACCCTTCAACACCTAAAATTAAAAAATAAAATTAACACTAATTCACCACCCATAGGAATAATACTCAAAGTTAAAGACACTCACAGTGTGTTCATGTAAAGCTACAGAGCAGTCACTACATACTGTAATTATTACTCCCTATCAGTGTCAGTCACAGATATTCCTTAAGAGATTTTTAAGCAAAAACAGTGAACTCATTAAAATTATTGCCTGTGTAGAACAAGGACCTCAACATTTGAAGAGAACTGGGGTGAAAATGTGGTTTAGTTTGTCTTAAGGATATCAATGGCACACAAACTAGAAAATCTGTCACTAGACTAGTAAAAAGGCAGCTTAATTGGAGTATTTTCATGACTAGGAGTGAAGGAAGGAAATTACATGGACATACCTTTCCTGATACTCAACGCAGCCAGAAAAGCACATTAACTTGCATCATAGCATTGAAGTGACTGGAAGAATGGGCACAGAGAGCACAGAATCCCAGAATGGTTTATGTTGCTAGGAACCTTAAAGCCCATCCAGTGCCACCCCCTGCCAAGGGCAGAGACACCTTCCACTAGCCCAGGCTGCTCTAAGTCCCGACCAGCCTGGCCTTGGACACTTCCAGGGATGTTCCCTCAGTATTTCTGAAAATCATATATCCAACCCAGTTAATATTTTCCTTGTTATTAAAACCACCTGTACATGGGTTTCACACCTTACCTGCAACCCAGGGAAGAAAGCGAGCAGAGAATCCATCCAGGTCCGAGCGTTTAGCATTGGTTTATGAATGTGAACATCAAGGAGAAGAGGTGGCTGGCTGATGTATCTCATTATGGCATCATAGTGCTGCCAAACATCAGGAAAAGCAGGAGTTTGTGTATCAATTTATTCCCCAAAAGAGAGATGGATCACCAGACTGGCATTTTATTTGAATGGAAAAGCCTGTACTACACTCCCAATCATTGCTACATTTGGCAGTGCCACTAATCCCTAGTTTTGCAAACTAAAACCAAGTGTAGTAAATACTGAAAAGCTCCACAGAATTACACTTGCAAAACTTGCCACATTTCCAAGGAATACACATACACAAAAGTATATCCAGCAGCCATGTGATAAACCAGGAACTATCACAGTTAAGGCACATTTGTTTTGGCTGAATTTTAAAGCACACTCTAAAGAAAGCTGAAATTGCTTTCTCTGAACAACAGAATTCCAAAGCATATGGATCTCAGGAGGGAAAGGAGGTTACAAAATCCAAACAAAGCAGCTGGACCAGATGGTTCAGAAGTACTTTAAAACCCATTAGGTCACTTGCCACGTTGCTGACTTCCAATCCTAAACTTTGTTTTCAGAAGGTGCAATCCTGAGCACATGAGCCAAACTCACAGGAAACACTTAACTGAGGTAGCTCAAGGAAAATGTAACACTGGGGGCTGCCCCTAAGGACCACGAAATGATCACTACACCTAAAGTGTTACATCAGGCCTTTAACTATGGAATTATTCCACTTCTAATAAAAAAAATCATGCTATATGATATAAAATCATATAGATTTTATTATTTTTGATCTAAAATGTTTTTAATGGATATTGCTATTTTCAAAAGAAATAATGCTTTTATGAAAGAATTATGATGCTGACAAAGTTGCTCAGTAATTTATCAATTAAAAAAAAAAATCTAAGCGTAGTTTTCAGCTTGTATACTTAAATGTACCCTGGCCCTGAGGATCTGCAGTGCAAATCAAGATCCAGATTTTGATTTTTTTTGTTGCTCCAGGACAGAATGAAATTGTACAATGGCTTGGAACAAGAGGCCCTTATAGAAGGGCCTTTATTGTAAAATTCTTTTACAGAAACATTTGCAGTACTACACTCTCCCAGGTGATCTGGAAAAACAGCTTCTCCCATACTGGGAACATGAAAAAAGGCCTAGAAGGTTCTGATTTTTACTGGATGGGGTTAAAATAATTGCTCAGGTGACAGCTAATCACCCAAGATTAGCAAAAAAACTGAGTAGAAAGAGCTGGCACTAAACACAGCAGAAGTCACAGAAATTCTGCTGAAGATCCCTTCTCAGGCTAACAGTTGACAACACAATTACTCTGAATTTGTATTGCAGAAGGCACAAACCTGAGCAAGGTGTTAACTTACCGTGTTAAATCTTTCCAGGAAACTGTCATCACCCAGCAAGACATAGGCTTTTAATAAATATTCATAGTATGAATCTATTCCTGCTCCAACTCCACTATCTAGGAACAGAAAAAAATAAAAAGGTGGGTTTACTTTAAGTAGTGATACGGGTATTTTCTGTATTTTCTCACTTTGATTTTAAAGACTCCTCCAGTGAAAGGAAAAGCCTCCTTTTGCTGGAATTAGGGCACAGATGGAAGCAGAGACACAATATTGTGTGTCTATGCCAAAGGCTTTGCACTACCAGTGCACAAAATAATACAGACAGACATGCATTGAAGACACTTATTTCACAGAACACCACTTCTCCCATCCTATTTACATTTTTCCTAAGTATTTATAACAAAGGCTCTGAAAATTCATCCCAAGGCGTTTCCCTCTCGGTGTTAAAGAGGATCAGGGAACACTTTGCCACGAATAAAACCAGTTTCTCTACCAGAGAGGGCTCGGCCCTCTCAGAGCAGAGCCAGGCTCTGGGGCAGCAGGTTTCTGCACTGCCTATCCCATTGATACTTTCAACAGTCCAGGTGAGCGTGCTGGGGGTGTGTGAGATCCCCCCTGCCCCAGAGCACCCGTGCTCCCTGCCCGTGGCTCAGACCCCCCACCTTTGCGGACCCAGTCTCCAGTGTGGATGTTAATGGTGACCCCCACTAAGTTGCTGCTGCGCTGCCTCTTCTCCCAGATAAAATCCAGCGCCTTCCGGGCATACTCCTGCAACAACAACAGCAGGGAATTAGGGAAACACAGACACTAAACTCTTTGTCATTCTTTTGGCTAATTCAATTCAGGTGCTAGGAAAGGAACAGGATGTTTCATGTCTAATGATTTCAGAACTCCTTCTTATCTTCAGAATACTTATCTTGTTTACTTCTGTATTACTCTGACTACTTTCAACCAAAATTATTTCCTGTGATTTAAAAAATTATTTAAAAAAAAAATCAAAGCTTAGAAGAAAGCCCACAAACACTACAAATCTGAACACATACCAATGTTTTTGTGCAGCACAGCCAAGACATACATTTCATGAACTCAGAATTCTTTTTTTCAAAATTACAGAAATGTAACAGAACACTGAAGACCTAAGCCAAAAAAATAAGGTATCATGGAAAGCAAACCTCAAATATAGATGTTCCTGTGAATCTGCTTAAAGCTGCAAACTCAAGGATCAAGGTACCAGCACAAGCTGTACAGGTGTCAGTTTCTGTTCCTGTTCGTGCTTCTGGATGTCTTACACCAAATTTTAAGTTAACCTAGAGAAAAACAGAGATTATCATCTTTATTTTTCCTAACTGAAAGAATTTACACTCCTGTGATTGTATAGCAAGTATATAATCTATGCTCTTTCTAAAGACAAGAAAAAACAGATCCCTTTGGTTTTGCTCTGCCAGCTTAGACATGCACAGAGAAGTATCTACAAATACCCAAAATCTCAACCCTCCCAAACAAAGACTTGTTGCCTGGTTCACTAGACATTTGAATAAGAGAATACACTCTAAAAATCTAATTCTAGCAATCTTTTTTAGCAACAAATCAGGAACTCAGAACATCACAAGTGCTCCTGGAAATTTAGTTTTGTAAATATCTCCCTACTCCTGGCTCCTGAGAGTACCTGCAATTGATCAGCTTTTGATTTTCTGTCCACTTAATAAATATAGACATGATTTTGGAAACAGATATAAAACCAAAACAACAGAAGTCTTGATTACAGCTGTAATCCTGCATTACAGAAACAGAACTTACTCTTGGATAAGGGAGACCACTAGTGGTGTTAAAAGCAGGTAAAAGCTTGTAGCCCAGTTCCTTTGCCATGTGCAGGAGTTCACCATTGTACCACTGCATATATTCACCTTTTTCTTTCAGCATAATTGCCACTGAGTGCCCGCCTAGGAGACCTCTAAACACAAGAGAAATTATCCACATCTCAAAAGGTATGTTCATATGAACAGCAAGGACAGCTCTCTACAATTTAGATGACATGCACATAACTGTGGCCCTAGTTTTTAGGCTGCTGATGCAATCCCCATTATAATCAAGGTTAGCTACCAATATTTTGGAAGCAATTCTTCTTGTTTATCATTGGAATCACTGATTCATCAATATTAGACAGGAATAGCAACCAAGACCTCTAAAATGGCATAGAATAACTTCAAATTACATGCTCTGATCCTGCATTGAGCCCCAGAGCTCCCTTCCAAGCTGAAATAAACTGTGACCCCAAGTATCAAAATCTGGTAAATCAAGTATTGAACAGAACCATTTGCAAGCCTGTTTCTGTTAAGCAAACCCACTGTTCCCTCAGCATGCACGTGGGGTTCTGAATCAGCAAAGCTGTGCCTGCAGCAGTGAGATGGGGCCAGCTTGATCCAGTACCACTGCAGCAAGTCCTGCCTTGCATTTTAAAACCATTCTCAGGTGAACTGAAAAAGGCACAACTGTTTCAAACAGGTGGAACAGCACAGAAAGGTGTCTTAAAGACACTGACTAAAATCCACGTTCTTAGGAGTTTTGAAAACAAAAGTTACTCACCCAAGGACTCTTATGTTGGTTTCAAAGACAGACACAACTATGTCATTATCTAAATTAACATCCTTTATTACTTTTTTTACAGCCTCTTCAAACTCTTTGGTTTTATTCAACACCTGGAATACAACAGTGAGCAGGTGTTCAGTTCCAGTATAGCTAATGCAGCCACAGTGTATTTGTATACAGGATATTTCAGTGCACACACAGTCACCCACGAAATACGTACATACAATTAAAACCAGAAATACATCCGTGGTTATTAAGAGGTGCCCACCACTAACTGAGCCTCTTGCTTTAGACTGTAAGGGAAAGCAAACTCTTTTGTGTTAAATTAGAGCCAAAAAAACCCAATATTAAACAGTATCAATGAAATGTGAAGGAACTGCTGTAGTTTTCTTATTACAACCAACTCCAAACTCCACCCTCAGCACTTCAAAGTCCCCACGAGCAACAGTCACTTCAAACAGAGCCAGAGATCAATGATCACAAAAAAGAAATCTAAAAATAAGTCTGAGCATCAGAAGACAATCTCTTTGTTTTATCAAAGCTTATCAACAGATTAAACTTACCACAAGAGTGTCCAAGGTATCAATTAAGGTCAGTGAAAACCTATGAAAGAAAATTTAAAACAGATTTACTATAGATCTGCATGTGTAGGAATTAAGTGATTTTTAATAGTAACTGATACCATGGAAGAAACTAAATTCTCACAGACCACCAGCTGCAAAAAATTTAACATGTTTAATATCAAAACCTCCTTCTAAGTTTCTTCCCTTTGCTAGTGACCAGAATAGGAGCTGATGAAGAAGGTATGATTACTGCAAAGCTTTCTAACTTCTGGTAAGCAAATTTAATTTTTATTCTTTGTCTCCAACTAAATCTATTAAGAAACCCAACAAAAAAGTTTAAGTCTTTTTCCAAACTCTGCTTTACTTGTTTTTTCAAAAAAAGGAAAAATGTTGAGATCAAAAGCCATTCCAAGCTAAATTTCTCCTACCACAAACTGTTCCAACACTAGCAAGTGGTAGGCTTAAAATAAAGAACTACTTTATTTACTCTAAAATAAAGAACTATTTTAGCAGTGTCCAAGGCCATGTTGGACAGGGCTTGGAGCCACCTGGGCTAGTGGAAGGTGTCCCTGCCCATGGCAGGGGGTGGCACTGGATGGGCTTTAGGGTCCCTTCCAACCCAAACCAGGCTGGGATTCTGTGATTATTCTGTGAAAAGAGAGCATCAAGTCAACTCCACACTGTCTGGAACAGGAACATCCCAACAAGGATCAGAGGTTTTCTCCAGGGCTGTTCTAGTGCATCCCAAGCCGAGGGGACCTTTCCACATCCCAGGAATTGTATCTATAATTGTATCTGAAATATGTCTGATTCCAACAACTGCTCCTATGCTAAGAAACACCCACAACACAGAACAGAATTTACAGAACATGATGGTGTTAAAACTGAAAACTCTGGAACGGTTAAAATTGCCTACTGAGGAGCAAGCACCAAGGATTTCAGCAAGTGCCCAATGTCTGAGACCTTGGAGGCAACACATGACAATCAAAATTCAAATTAAGTCTTCCTATAATATAATTCTCTTTAATTTGTAACAACATCAGGGCATTCTGTGAGTGGTGTTTTACAAGAGACAGAGATTAACTAATGACTATGCACAACTGCCTAACAAATCCACAACTTTTTCCATACAAAAGGAGGGAAATTATGTATTTCACAGCTATATGGAAGGCTCCTGAGTTCTCCAGGGAACAGAACTGATCCAGCTGCCTCACCCTGTCATTTTGGGACTGCAAAGGCTGGCAGAGAACACAATTGATAAGGCAGCTGGCAAGAAAAAAGATTAGATAAGAAATCCGCTACATAATAATGTAACTAATTATAAGGCACAGAATAAAGCACGTATACAGAAAAACAGTAAATACATACAATATTTTAATGCATCTAAGGGGCTGAAAGGTATTTTAACTCAGTATATTACTTTTAAAAAAGGTCATTAAAAACAAGGCAAGACCAGGATTCAAAATACATTTTCTTGACACTTTTCATCTGCTGTATCTTTAGATACCTCCAAGGCAGCAAGATTACATGGAAATCTCTAGACTAAGGAACATTTGTACATACAAAACATAACCAAAATAACATGCTCAATATCCTAGAGACAATTAGAAGCAGTATTTAAGAGAAGGATGTCAGCTTTGATTAGCACTATTGCGCTTAGAGACATTAAACAGTGATATTAATAAAAAATCAGCTATTTGTTATTAAAGAATTTGCTCTATAAACTGCACAAAGGAATCGATTACAAACACATTTAGTCAACTTTGCCTTTGATTATTCCATTTAATATGGAATGGAAAAAAACAGTCCTTAAATCTACATTTTGCTAGCCAAAGGATCAGTATTTTGTACTATTAGCTCCCTTTAAAGAAAGAACAGAAAACATTTCCATGTCTGAAATAATGTTTTATACTTCTGCAAAGGCCTCAGGCTATCATACACGATAATCATTTGACTGCTTGTTTTCAGAAAACTTTCTACTTAAGAAAAGCATTTTAAATATCACTTACTAGGCCAGCATCATGGATAAGAGTTTATTGCTCTGTTCAGCTAATCGTTAACCCTTAAAACATCTACTACTAACACCAAAAATGTCAGCCCACATCTGGATGGTTTTCCTATGGAAAATACTTGGAGAATGGTTAAAAAATTATCTTTGGATCTCATTCACTGGTCAATTCTCTTCTTCTGATTAAGGTACAATTTCACATCAGTTAACTTCATAATAATAAAAATACTTCTTTCAAGTGTAAGTTTCTGGCCATATCAACTGAACAAACAAGTTTTATGGGCTGCCAATTGTACTTCTATTCCTAGATGTTTACAGTGACCATTTCAGACACTAACTTTCCCAAGGCATCATCCACATCCCCTCGACTTGGCTCCTGACCCCGCACTCGTCCACGACAAGTTAAAGGCATGAGTTCATCAGCTGGATACGCATGCTCCTGTTGGGAACAAAACAGGGGAATCAGTTACAGTGCTCACAGCCACTCTTGGGAGCCTGTAAAAGGAATCCTCATCATGCTGTTCTTCAGAAAAACTGCATGGACATCACAGAGCCTTGCAGGTGGGAAGGGACCTCTAGAGTTCATCTTGTCCCAGCCCTCTGCTCGAGCAGGGCCACCCAGACCGAGCTGCCCAGTACCAAGTCCAGACAACTCCTGAGCATTTTCAAGGAGGGAGATTCCACGGGCTCTCTGGGCACCCTGTGCCAGAACCTGGTCAACTCTACAGTGAAAAAGTGTTTCCTCGTGTTCAGAGGGAACCTCCCATTGTTTGCGCCCATTTCCTCTGAGCACCACTGAGAAGAGCCTGGCTCTGTGTTCTTGACAGCCTCCCTTGTTACATCCCCTGGAGCCTTTCCTTCTCCAGGCTGAGCAGCCCCAGCTCTCTCTCCCTTGTTACATTCCCTGGAGCCTTCCCTTCTCCAGGCTGAGCAGCCCCAGCTCTCTCTCCCTTGTTACATTCCCTGGAGCCTTCCCTTCTCCGGGCTGAGCAGCCCCAGCTCCCTCAGCCTTTCCTTACAGGAAAGATGCTCCAGCCTCTCCATCACCTTGATGGCTGGTCCTTCACCGGACTCTGCACAATGAACTCAGCTGGCTGGGGGGTGAGAGTCAGGAACAGGTAAGAGAACTCAGAAGTTCAAACAAAAAATTGGTGAATTACTACATAAGGCATAAAAGACAACATTCATCAAAAAAACCCTAACAAGACTGAACCTTTTACAAACATAACTGACACTAATATAACAAATATAACACTGACATCAGTAACGATGAATCTTACTCATTCCAACAAACATAAAATTGCTTCCTTTAGAAGCTCAACACAAGTGGTTTGGGATGGAGCTTTTCTCTTGATTCCAGCAGGAAACTGGCTGCTGTACTGACGTCTCCAGTTTGACTTTTAGTGGAGAACTAACATGTGGCGGGATAAAAAACTTCAATTGCTGCACTGAAACTTCAAGTAAACACATTCAAAATCTTTCCAAATATATGGTACAAAAATAATCTATATTCAAACATGAAATAAAAAGAAAAAAAGGAGCATTCCTCTATAAATAAACAGCTCTTACAGCAACTTCTTTTGAAACTGATGGTTTGTTTCCCTGTATACCACCCTCCTGAGTGTTTTGGTCTTTGCTCGACTCTTTGTTCTCCTCAAGTTTAACTACAAAAGGCAAAATCTAGATCATTTTAATACAGCTCAGATGTTTCTGAATATCTCTGCAAAGTATTCATGAAAACAGATTAAAGAAGTACACAACAACAGCAATGTCAAAACTAAGATCTCTGGCTTAAATTTTGGATAAGAGAAGTGATAAATAATCTGGAAAAATAAACTTTTAGTTTTACAAATAAAGAACTAGAAGCATTTTGAAAATTAAAAGTTCACTTATTCACTGCCTGCAGCAGAGAATAAGCAGCTACTGGGTTGAGTTATTTCCCAACTTGTCACTGGCCTCAAGTGACTGACATTTTCACATATTCTGACAGCCAAGAAGAAAAAATATCCCCATTATTATAAATATTGGTGAAGGACTGAAAAAAACCATCAACTTTTTCTCAAAGCTTCTGTTAACAACTAAAAAAAGACAAAAAAAAAAAAAAAAAAAAAAAAAAAAAAAAAAAAGACAAGGGAGTTCCCCTTGCAATCAAACATGAATTTTCAGTCTTCTAAATACGCATGTCTAAAATACGTATTAATAGAAAGAGAAAATCAAAACTTTTCAGCTGGCTGTTTCAAAAACACCTGCAAAAATATTTCATTCTCCTGCTGTCAGAATCAAGTCTGATACTCTAATCTTTTCTTCAACTGTAAACAAGCAAGTCACATTTCTCTGTTTGTTCAGCGCTCCAGCATACGTGGCAAATAAATATCCTTTTGGCTTCAAACTTTCCAGGATAGCTCAAGTTATTCCTCTTCTTCAAACAGAATTTTCTTGCTTCAGATGTGGCAAGACCCCTACCAGTTGCCAATTTATCACAGGTCCTTGTAATATTTTATTCAATTTTGCCAAATACATAAGTTTTCCTTTGGAGAAACCCAAGCCAAGTGTTTTTCATGGAACCAGATTGCAAAAATTACTACCAAAAAGCCTGATGTTTAACTGCTAAAGGTTTCAAAAGTACAGAGCTTAAGTTAAAAGGTCTGGAAAAACTCCACCTCTTTGAAAATCCTCTTGCCTGGCTTCCTGTCCACTCTACAGTCCTGTACCTCTCTCATGCCTTATAAAGTTGTAACTCCTGGGAATTTAAGCTTGAATTTCATAATTAATTTTGTACCATAACACAGACCCTGGGACATCTGGCAAGATGCTGCCAGGAGACAGCAGTTTGTGCTGCAGGAACTGATGCAACTTGAGAGGGGTTTCTGCAACAGCCACAAAGAATGTGCAAGAACGTCCATATAAAGCCAGTAAGAATTAATCTTTCATATTTATCTAGGCCACATCGACAGTTTCTCCTCAGAAGTGTATTACTTATAGAATATTTGAAAGTAATTATTACTTGAGGAAGTCCACTCCAAGTAACTTATTTATTCTTAAGCTTTTCTAAACTGAGCCATCCCAGGGTGGGTGGAATGGCTCAGAGATTCAGAACTGAAGGACACCTGCACAGGAATCACAAGTCAGAGCAAAAGAAACCACAGCCAGCGTGGCCTATGGTCATATGACAGTCACATCCTGGGCACAGCCTGGAATGCCTGGATATGGCACCAGATCCCCTTTCTCTTCTACAAAGAGTTTGTAGCAGAGCCCCCAAACTGCATCTGACATGGCTTACCACTGAAGAAATATTAGATGCCATTTTTAACTACAAAATAAATAAGATCAATTTGTGTTCTCCAGAATCTCATGCCTACAGATAGCTCTTCTTGAGCTTCCTTTTCCTAGAATTTCAAAGCAAATACTTTACTGTTCATAGCCTGACATGAGATAAACTGGTTTGGGAAAGATCAGGCATGGATTAGGAGGAGAGTTACCACAAGCAATTCTTAGTTACCACTCTAAAAGCCATCACGACCCTCCCGAAAGTAATACTTGCTGTGGTCTTTTTAAAGGCTTTACAGGTGCTGTTATTTATTTTAGCTCTGTTTTCACCCCTCCTTCCCGGATATTTCTATAGAATGTCATGTACTGTAGGTTGCTTTCTTCCCCAGGTCAGCAACAACTCCTCTGAAAAACATCAAACAAGTATTTGACTTACCATATAATTGCCATATGCATGATCAAACATTTCAAGCACCTGATTTCTAAAAAAGAAAAAAGAAAAAGCATTAGTGGCCTGTCCCCCAATGGCCTTTAACACACCATCTTCCATGCATCACACTTTAATATCTGAGTATCAGGCACAGGTCCTCTACTAACATGCTCTACTCAAGTAAATGAAATATAGAATAATAATTTTTCTTGATTCAGCTACTCTGGTCCACACCAGAAAGGAAAGACTCTTTCTTCACCTAACATGAAATTATTTGGGCATCTCTTGGCGAGCAAATCCTAAAGAAAACCCTTACATTTATTTCATATGTTTGAAAGGACAGAAATGCTTCTAGATATAAAAACTCCCCAAAAAACATTGTTTTTTTAAGACACAGCACTACTTCTGATCATTCCTAACTGTTTCACTAAGGAGCCCTGCAAGCAAAAAAGGATGCTAATTTCTACCATCAACATAATTCACAATCTCTGCTGATAAGACCGAACATAAAAGAGCCAAGAACACCACAATTATATCGTAAATATCCAATTTAGTTCAGTGACTTGGAAATTCAAGAAGTAGTTTTAACTCATCAAGTACATTAAGACATCAAAAGAGCACAGGATGGTGCTTCTCCCAGGTGCCTCTCAGGTAGCAGCAGGTAAAATCCCAGATAAGCACACAAAGCCGCTGGATGATGCAGCACACAGAAAATTGCTTAAAACTGACATTTACAGGCATTTTCTGTGACTGACATGATCCTGTCCTTAAATACAGAGATCACCTCATTCAGAAGTGACCCAGCTCAGTGCCCCCACACACAAACCATGGCAGGACATGGCCTGCACATGCCTGGGGCATCAGATGATATTTTAAGTGCAAGTTATTAATGCAAAAATTTTAAAACCAATTGGGGAATGAAATTTCAACTCCTTGCGTAGCCTCATGAAGAAAACATATAAAAAATTACACACACAAATTACCCTGAGAACCCAAGATGGAAAACCCCAGTAACTGTAAACACTGGAGTTAAATATCAACTTATACCCGACAGCCGGACTTGATGATCCTGGAGGCCTTTTCCAACCTTAACCACTCCGTGATTAACAACTAGGAGAGAATCCGGACTGTTTCTCTGGCAGACTTCTTACATTATTATTCTGTACAACTGACCAGTGGTTAGGAAGAGGACGATGAAACTGCCCCAGTAGCATACTAAGACAAAATATGCTTGATTACCAATTTAATTAAAAAATCCCACTCCACGTAGGAAAATGTATTTCTACCTACGTTGTAATATTTACCCTTCAACTAAAAACTACAATAAAAGAATCAGCCTCTTACATGTACATGCACGGGGGACCGAAGCAGTTTAGGTTACATACAGGAACTAGGCGGAACACACGTAAACATTTACCTTTTTTATGACTCCCGCACTCTCACAGAGGCACGGCCATAATTAAACCAAATGAGTATGGATTTAGAGTTACCTTTGATCACTTTTACCCCTAGCTCCACGCAAACCCTGGCTGAAATCTTCAGGGCGAGCTCCCAAGCACTGGCGAGTTACAAGTTCCCACAGCACATGGCTTGACCCCACACCGAAGAAGGGGCCGCGTGCCCCCAGCAGCCGGGTGACCTGGCCCGAAACACCCGCCGGGGTCCGGCACACGCAACTCCAACCCGGCTGGGCACCGATGCCACGCGTCTCCTGGAGTGTTCGGGGGGAGAGGGAGGGACAGGGGACGCGGTCCCGAAGCTCCGCAGCCGCCCAGCCCACCCCAACCCCGGGGGCAGCGCACACCCCTTGCCCAGCACGGCGGAGCCCGGCCCGCCGTCCTTCCTTCCCTTCCTCCCTCCTGCCGTCCCTGCGCTCACCCCAGCCGGCGCTTCTCCTCCCTGCTCATGGCCCCGGCGCCCGGGGCGGCCGCCAGTACGGAGGAGGCGGAGAGCAGGCCAAGGGCCAGGAGCTTCCAGGGCCTCCTCCAGCGGGGCCCCCGCTCCCCGGCGCGGCAGCCCGGAGCTCCGCTGAGGGCCATGGCGGCCGGCCGGGTGCCCGCTAGTCCCGCTGCGGGCCCATGGCCGCTCCCGCGGCTCCCGGCGCAGGAAGGGCCCGGCCCGGCCCCTC
>VXAD01003069.1:0-81560 GCA_013399195.1 Dicrurus megarhynchus | reverse complement strand
CCTGCCCCACGTGTGCCTCGGTGCAGCTCATTTTGTCCCGGTGCAGCCGCCGCTCCTGCTGCAGTACCTTTAGATTATTTCTTAGACCATTCTCTGTACTTCATTTCGCTCACACTTCCCAGCCTTTCCCGTGACTCATTAAAACGAGCACTAGCGCCCCGACAGTCCCTCGGAGCAGCTCTTCTAGTGACAGGGGCCAGTAGCCACTCCTGCTGCAGTACTTTTAGAACACCCTTTTAGCATTCTCTCTGTTTTATTCCCTTACAGCACCTCTCAGCTTTTCCTGGGATCATTTTTACCCAGCACCGCTGCCCCGACTCTCCCGGGGCGCAGCTTTTTAGTGACACGTCGCAGCGGCCACTTCCGCTGCGGCACCTTTAGAATATTTCTTTTACCATTTCTCTGTATTTTATTTCTCTCACACTTCCCAGCCTTTCCCGTGACCGTTTTTAAGCAGCACCGCCGCCCCGACGGCCCCTGGGTGCAGCTCTTTTCGTGAAAGGCGGCAGCGGCCCCTGGTGCCTTACCCGTATTATATTTCTTTTACCGTTCTCAGTACTGTATTTCCTTTACACCCCTCAGGCTTTCCCATGCTGCTCTTTCAGCACCACTGCCGCAGCCACGGTGTCTGGTTGCAGTTCTTTTAGTGAGCCTGCACCACCCACAGGATCTTCCCACTCCCGTGCATTCTTGAATTTCCCAAATGTGGGACCTTCCTCTATGTCAGTTTTCCCTCCCACTGTGACTCCAGTAACAGCAGAGTGCAGCCTTACCTTCCTCAGTGACTGCCTGGTTTTGTGAGAAATGCTTTGTCCAACAGCCCCAGGGCCTTCATTACCATTAAGGTCGGTTGGCATTCTTCCCCCAGTACTCACTCCCTCATAGTATGCTGCTGTTTTCATTTAAAAAACCAGACATTTTATCCTGTTCTTTATGGTCAGTTGCACCACACTTTTAAATATTTCAAGGCATAAATACTATCTTGCTTGGAGATTATATTGCTCAAGATGATACAAAGTATTGCTCTTGTAAGCACACTGGAAATACTTCCTGTCTTCATGTGTTCTTGAGTATCCTTCAGGGACGGAACATGTCTACGCTCTCTCCCTCGAACAGAATATATAAATTAGATATGATTCCTTATTTTGAAAGTGGCAAACAGTAACATCTGCTTACAAAGAACCTCCTTTTCTTGAAAAGTTGAACAAGATTGACAAAGAAAACAAAGGACTAAATGTCCACTAACTGCTGTGGCTGCACGGCAAAGGGTGTTCTGTCTCCACAGAAACACTTGCAGCCTGTTCCTGAGGAGGGACCAGCAGAGCATGTCTCAGGGTTGCCCAGGACCGGGGGCTGCACTGTATCCAAGTGGTTGTGAAAATGTGGCATTTTGTATAGCTTACCCTTGTTTTCTTGAATTTTGGACACTTGACTGCACAATTACATTGTGTGTTGCTAACATGGAAACAGGTGAGTATAGACTGCATTGGAAAAATTGTCCAGGAAATTGTCAGGTGTATTCATACGCATGCACAGACCACTTGAAAACCTTATCAGAGAGCTCCTGTGAAGTGGTATTTCACTGCACTCGCTGTATGACAGCTGTCACGTCATTAAAAAATTGACTTATTTTAAAAACTGTTAAATGCATAAAACTATTCATTAAAGACCAACACAGAACATTCTGAACTAATAAACTATCATGGATTTCAGAGCATTTTTGGATTATATCTTGCTTCATTTGGGTGAACTTAATATGAAGCTGCAAAAAGCGTAAAAACTGCTGCCTGACGTGAAAACTGTGTTTGTGTTTGAAAATGAACTCTAGTTGTTTCAGGGACAGCTGCAAAGACAAGAAGTCCTACAAGTCCTTCAAAGTCAAATAGGGATGTTGAAAAGCACAGCAGGGGGACAAGCTGACATGTTTTCTTTTGAATTATTTCAGGATCTTCTGCTGAAAAGATCTCCAATTGGATTTCTGGGCAACCTTTCATCATTGAAGCAAAGAATTTGATATTCTCACTCCTCACTTAGGGGACAATCCTCAGTTTGAAATCACTGAACTTCAGGACGACAAATGGGTTTTTCCCTCTAAATGCAGGAGTGCTTAAGCTTTGGACTATTGTGCCAGATGACAAATTCATCAACTGCTGGCTTGCTGCCCTGACTTACTTGTGTTTTGGCTTAACCTACTCATGTGAATCCATTTTCCTGCTCTCAAATACATAAAATCAAAGAGCAGGTTTTCTGTGACTCATGTGCTTTGTTGTCTGTGTTTATCATAAGTAGAAGCCAAACTTCAAGTGCACTAGATATTCCAAAAGTTGTAGTCTAAAAGTCTTACTAGAGAGGAAGTGGTGCCACTACTGTCCACTTTTTTCTAGATAAAAAACCATCATTCAGTACATTAAAGAATCAACCCCCAAATTACCATGTAGTAAAAATACATTAATTACAACTTAGCACTGATAGAAGAAAGTATGCAAGAAAGGCCAGATGTCTTTAATGGTTTAATTTCTACTAGCAAGAGCTGTTAAAAAGATTAAGAAATACTGTATTATGAAAAAGAACCACAATGTAAAGAGCCATGGCCATTGAGCTCTCTGTGCTCATCTTTCAGCTTTAGGGCTCTTTAAGATTTACCATCATTTTCCTGGAAAAACAGGGAAGGGATTCAAGACTTGAGCATTGTAGAATCACAGAGCAGCCTGGGTTGGAAAGGACCTTGCAAGATCATCTGCTCCAGCCTTTTGAGGGAAAGGAAGCCTGGAGACATTTTCCCACACCCTGTCCAGCTGCATATTGAACCCTCCAGCGATGGGGACTCGACCCGTCCCTGGGGAGGTTGTTCCAGTGAATGATTGTTCTCACCATCCCTTTCAGCAAGACTCCTCCCAGACCTTCATCTGTACTGGGCTTTGGGGTTATTCCGTCCCAGGTGCAGAATTTTGCACCTGCCTTCATTAGATCTTACACAGTTCTTGCTAGCCCAGTGTTCCAGCCTGTCCAGGTCTCTGTGTGAGATATCTCTGCTTTCTGATGTGTCCTCCTCACCAACCAGTTTAGTGTCAGCACACTTGGTGAGAGTGTTTTCCATCCCAAATAATTTATGAAGATGTTGAACTATGTGGGACCCAGTATCAATCCCTGGGGGCCCCACCTCTGACAGGCTGCCAGCCTGAGTAAAATACATTGGTCAGTGCTCTGGGTGCAGACTCTTTGACAATGTCTTACTCATCTCAGAGACCAACCATCCAGCCTATGTCTTGCCCATTTGTCCAGAAGGCGCCTATGGGAAATGGTGTTGAATATTTCGCTGAAGTCCGGGTAAACAACCACCACTGTTCTCCTGTGTAGACAGAAAGTGGTACCTTGTTAGAACAGAGTAGGATAGGATAGGATAGGATAGGATAGGATAGGATAGGATAGGATAGGATAGGATAGGATAGGTCAGTTGAAAGGAACCTACAATGATCATCTGGTCCAACTGCCTGATCACTTTAGGGCTGACCAAAAGCTAAAGCATGTTGTTAAGGACATAGTCCAATGCTTCTTCAACATGGGCAGGCTTGGGACATCAACTGCCTCTCTAGGAAACCTGTTGCAGTGTTTGACCACCCTCCCAGTAAAGAAGTGCTTCCTGATGTCTGGTCTGAACCTCCCTTGGTGCAGCTTTGAGCCAGTCCTGTCCCTGGATTGCAGAGAGAAGAGCTCAGCCCCTCCCTCTCCATATGTCCCTCTCAGGAAGCTGCAGGGAGCCATGGGGTTGCCCCTCAACATCCTTTTTACCAGACTAGACAAACACTTCAGCTCATAAAAAGGAGTAAAAAATGTACAAAGTTAATGCTTCATTGTCCCTCGTGACACAGAGACGAGAAAAAGGCACTTTAAACTTACCTAGATTGAAGAGAATTGAAAATGAAGTGCAAAATGTTTCTTTTTGAACATGTTACAGTAACTTTATCTTACAGAAATATTGTTCGTAAGTTATACATTCCAAAAGTCAGCATTTAAACAATCATCTCTGTACTTTAAGCCTTTAGTAAAGACAATAAAAATCGCAGGAAAGTTCTACCTTATGACCAATATTACATTGTAAAAATAAAAATATGCATTATCAGATTAAGCACTATGGATATGATGACATTTCCAGGCTAAAAACACATTTATAAAGGCCTTAGAAACTAAGAATTAAACTCTGGCATTAACATTCAAAGTATAACATTTTCATTATTGGACATTTTATCTTGATGCTGTATGAATATTCATAGACATATGCCTTTATTGCCACCAATGACAATGGTAAGCATTTCTGAATTATTCAGCTAGGTATATTACCTATTTTTATGATGCTTGTTCAATTAACATTGGCTGAAAAAATGAATTATTTTTCACAATTCATATATTCTTAAATATAATGTTGTATATTATTACTAGTATTAACTTTTTTACCCTCTGTACAAAACAGGAAAAAGAGAAACAGTATTCATTAAGGTGAAAACAATAAAGAACCTGGAGCAGTTCACCAGAATCCCAACCCTCGATGCCTCAACCCCTCCTTGCAACTCAGAGTTAAGGACTGACATGGTCAGCAGGAGATAACCAGAGCGAGGTTTCCCACTGCCTCATGGGCAGCCCCACTGTGCTTCCTGCAGATCCACCCAAATCCCACGTGTGTACAGGGGAAGACCCTGCAGCAGCCTCTGGGAGGCTGTAGGGAATAGCAAGAGGCTCAGCTGCAGTAGGATGTGCTGCTTTGCTGCCAGGATGTGGCTCGGTGCTCAGCCAGCTTGAGTAGTGCTGGAGGAAGCAGGGTGCTGAGTAAAGCAGATTGCTGCCACAGAAGTTTGGAAAGGAAGAGAATGACTTGAGGGTGCTAGTGGATTTGAGGCTGCATATGTCCCAGCTGCGTGTGTTGGCAACCCAGAAACCAACCGTGTCTTGGGCTGCATCCTCACAGTGTGGGCAGATGAGGGGGGGATTCTGCCCCTCTCCTCTGTTCAGGTGAGAGCCCACCGGGAGTCCTGCATCCAACTGTGGGACCCCTGCAAAAGAAGGACGTGGATATTTTCCAGCACTTGCAACTTTTAAAAAATCGTTGTGAAGCTTTGCATGCAGTTTAGCTGAGGGGGTGCAGAAAAATATATGGCCAGTATTCGCTTTGCAATGAGGTAGGTCAGTTTATAAATATTTTCAGTTCTTTATGGTTTAATAAGGCTATGCAACTCTGAGACACAAGACACCAGGAAACAGTCCAAGGGGGGAGGAGAGTGTGAGGTGACACAACACAGCCCGGTGCCACCTGTAACCTGTCTTCAGCATGGTCCAGCCTCCCCAGTATGCAGAGAACTGGCAGGTTTTTGCTGAGACAAGTGCCTCAGACATACAGTACACTGGTGTGCTGCAAGACTAAGCAGAATCAGACTATGCAGATTTGACCCTCATCCTTTCAAGAAGTAGACTGGAAAAGAAGAGAAACATTTTCATAGTTGTCAGGAGGAGTTTGCCTCTGCTCTGATGTGATCTGACAGTGAATGAATGTGTCTGGCAACTCAGCGCGCGACAGCACTTTGGGCTTTCCAGTTTGTGGCACTCTGCCTGTCCAGTTCACCTGATCCTTGGTGTGATTATAACTGACTCGAAGAACTACACTCAGGTTCCTTGCTCTGCTGTTAGCCTACTTCAGTTGTCTCTCGAGGAATGTCTCCTGTTTTATCATATGCCTTGGGTTCTCAGTAGATGAGCCACATGATGCAGGGCTGCTGGGCACCCATGCTAACAGAAGGCTGTTCCCACTGTTCCTCTCACCAGATTCCTCAGACATCAGTTTGCCAGCTCTGACTGTAACCACACAGAGATCTGCCCCAGGGAACTGATCACAACTGTCTTCTTCACATGGAAAAACATGGGGGAGCAAGGTGGAGTAAAAATTAGGAGGCTGAAGCAGGGGGTCAGGTCCACCTGAGCAGGGAGTAATTTACCCATCATGGCAAAAGAAGCAGCCTGTGGTAGTTGATATTGGACAACCACAGTGGCTTTTGACCATCATGCTGTGTAAAGCCGGGCTTTCTGCGTGTGGTGGACATATGTGCAGTAGAGAACATTCACATGCCCAGCACATTCGTATTGAAAAATCTAGAACAAAACAGGGAAGTTCTTGTGTCGAGAGGTGCAAAGTAAGATCACTGCCAGTCCCCGTTACTGTTACTCACCAGTTTTAATGGGTGTGTTTTTCTGTAGGGATACACAGTTGCTCCTAAGTAATATGTTCCTGGAATTGGTTTCTGCATTAATAACGTTTTTTTGTGGAATGCTGACCTCCATGTGAAGACAGCACACCATATCCATGGTCATTTTTTGCCACCTCTCAAGTGCATCTACTGCTTGTTTAATTTTTGTCCTTCATTCCAGCACTTTCTGCTCTTCTCTTTATTTCTTCCTGGAGTGGTTGTTACTTCCATATTCTCTTTCCAGCATTGAAAAATTCTGTCCCCATTTTTCTCATCTTGTTTCACATTGCAGGTGCTAATAAAAAGTAAATGTAAAAGAAACTTCATAACCCACTGATGTCATGTTCTTTTTCTTGTTGACTTCATCAGAGAGGAACTGAAACACCTCTGTGAGGTTTTGTTTTGCCTAACAGCGAGTCTCTCACCAGTGCGGGTCTGTGATGCTGGGTGTGCTCATGTAAGTGCATTTAATGGAAAGGATCAAGTGGGGAAAATGGCCCATAAAAATTCCATAATAATTCCTCATTATCTCAATCTATTTTTCAACGAGAACCTCAGCTCTTCAGATCACTCATGATTTTGCAGATTCCTTTGCATTTACTGTCTTTTCCTAATGCTTCCCTCACATGCATTTTCAGTTGAAACAAGGCTGTGCACTCAAATAAAAGTCACTGAAACCTTAAAAAATAAGAGGTCTATTTTCCATGCTAGATATGCTAATAGTGTCATGTAAATCTATGGCTGTAAACTGTATGTGTGTTTCTGCATGTGGCCTATGGAATACTGGGGAGAAATTCTCCCCTGTGAGGGTGGGGAGGCCGTGGCACAGGTTGCCCAGAGGAGCTGTGGCTGCCCCATCCCTGGAAGTGTTCAAGGCCAGGTTGGATGGGGCTTGGAGCAACCTGGTTTAGTGGGAGGTCTCCCTGCCCTTGGCAGAGGACTTGGAACTAGGGGGTCTGGAAGGTCCCTTCCCACACAAAAAATTCTATGATTCTATGTCACTTGCAGCTCCAGGGCAGTAAAAGACAACAAGCATTTTTATAGGGACAGTACAGGCACAAAACCTGGGAATCCCTCCAGGCATCTAAAAATCAGGAAACTGCAAGAGCAAGAGAAATATTTCTGAAAGATATCCATGGGGATCAGGAGCCTGCCAGCCTCCAGGGAGCCAGATGCCAGGCTGCCCTGCAGATGGCAATCCTGCGCTGTGGCTGCCTGGCATAGTGGTGCTCAGGGCTCTGGCTCTGCAGTGTAAAGGGGTATTTGGCATTACCTTGGGTTTGCTGTGAAGCAGACTAACTATATAGCAGCATTTTATGGCTTCAGTACAACATGCTCCAGAGGAGATTCATAGCTGTTATTTACTTTTGTAAAACAAATGTGCAGATTTACTGTGTTGCAGGGTCATTAGTTTCAAAGGTGTCTTTACATCACAAAGCACACACTGCAGCAGTGACCAGGTCACCTTTCAGACCCTGCTGACTAAAGGCTTTGCCTGGTGCCCATTACACCCCTTACTTTTACTTTGGTTCAGGTAGCAAAGAGCAAGAAAATCAGTGTCACAAAAACACATACAGCTTTCTCTCTGGAATATTTGTCTAAACATTTTCTAACATCTTTCCCTTGAAAAATATCCTACTGGGGGAGAGTCATGGGACTGAGAAAGGTAGAGATGGATGGGAAGGAAGAAAGAAAATTTCATACCAATCTGTGTGTCATATTATAACCATGGAGCCCTGTTACATGGTATTGCTTTTGCTAATAACATGCCCTGAGCTCTGCACTATTTGCCAGGCCTCAGCACCAGGGCTCGTCACACCTGCTCTGCCCAAACTTGGCATAACCTGCTTGCAGCTCCTTCTTATCCAGTTGAGCTGTGACAGCAA
Organism: Dicrurus megarhynchus; assembly: GCA_013399195.1. NCBI lineage: Eukaryota > Metazoa > Chordata > Aves > Passeriformes > Dicruridae > Dicrurus > Dicrurus megarhynchus. Next base: position 73,444 of record VXAD01003069.1, on the reverse strand, counting down.
TTTTTCTAAGTCACCATGCATCTGTACAACCATCATTTTTCACAGACCTGGAACTCTGGGTGGACAGCCCCCACATCCCAGGCTGCTTTAGCAGGACTACCGTCAGCAGGTCCAAGGCAGGACCCTTCTGTCCAGCACTGCATCTCACGTGAGTCCACAGGTGTGTGGCTCTCAGTATGAAAAACTTATCAAGGAACTGGGGAGAGCATACTAAATGGGTTCCAAGGTGGGGCTGAACACATGGAATGTGAAGAGCAGTGGAGGGAGCAGGGTTTGATTAGCTGGGTGACAAGGCTGCTAATGGACAACCTAAGCCTACGGGTACTTGAAAATGAGGTGAGATTCTGTGACCTAGATAGCCATTGAGCACAATATAGAAAATACATAAACTCCCCCTTTTCTTGACCCATTGTTTCCTTGTTTACCCTTATTTTTCTGTCTGCTCCACTTGCCTTATTGTCATAGTGAACATCTGTGCTGATGTTTCTGAGTAGAATCCTTTCTGGTCTGTATTTGTGCAGTAAGTAGAAGAACAGGGCTGTAGTTCATGCCTGAATTTTCTGGATATCACGTAATTAGAGCTGCAGCAATAACAATAGACTGTTCTGCACACAGTATAGGTAACTGTGTATAAATAACCACAAAGATGGAAAAAATAATGGAAAGGATGAGAATTTTCACGTTACCTAGAGACAAACCATGAGCTGCTGCCTCTTGTATTCAGCTCATTAACTGCAGCTGTCTGAGAGGGAAAAATGTGCACAAATGAGCTGTGATGTGTAAGCCATGTCCCGGCTAATGCTGGGCCTGTGAACTTGTGCAGTGATTTCTTTTTCCATGTCAATTGACACAATGATTTCTTTCTTTCACAACAGTTTACAGAGAGAGCAAATTACCTTCTGGAGCGGATTTGCACAAGTGCTCTATTCAGCCTTGAGAAGAGGTTTTCAGATTAAGCATGCAAAAATGAATGAATCCTAGATGAATCCTTCCTTCACCCCCTGAATATGCTTGGTCTTGGGAACAGAGACCCTGTTTAGACCATAAATGCAACCTGACTGGAAACAGGGTTTTTAGCAATTTCAAGGATTGAGTCACCAAGAGGTTAGGGGAGGCATTGCTACAAGAATGTCAGGATGGGGCTAAGCCCTCTAATGGGTCTATCTGACAAAAGAGATAAAAACACTTTAAAAACGGACCGTTTGCTTACATTTATTAGAAGGAGAAAATGGTGAAGTAATGTTGTGTGTTTCTCTGCCATTTCAGTACTAGAGAACAGGCAACCATAAAGAGCTTGGGCCCTGACTCCATGTACTGGCAAATATATGACGTTTCTGATAAAATATGAAATTACAAAATGAAAGAAAGCATTAGTTTCTTTCCCTCAAATTGATTAAAGCAAACAAAAAAATCACCTTTTCCTGACCAATATCTAATTCCAAGTTTCAGAAAGAATCTTCGAATATGCTCCTAACATTTCAAGTGAGTTTGTATGTGATGATACGAGTCAATTGAAAACACTACTTCCAAAAGCAACCATGAGGATGAGTAAAAGCAGAAGCATCTCGAATGTAGAAGGATTCTGGAATAAATCACATTGAAAGAGTTCTTTCTTCCTCTGAAAAATCTCCTGGATTTAAAAAAAAAAAAAAGTTACAAATAAAAATTGATAAATTCATCTACCCTAGGTCTTGGGATTATGGGGAGATTCCTGCTGACTGAAACCTAGCCAATTTTGTTTCAGTTTACAAGAAGGGCTTGAAGGAGGTCCCAGGAAACTACAGACATGCTAATCTAACCTCAATTTCTGGAAAAATTATGAAGTAAATTATACTGGGCACTATTGAAAGGCGTTTAAAGAATAATGGAAAATACACATCAAAAAAACCCACAGCCATGAGTCCCTTGGAGTACTTTGGACCCCAAAATAAACATGGATCTTTAGGGGTTTTTATCCTAATAGGAGAACTGATGGCAAGGGCAGCATTTCTCTGTCCAGAATATCTTCTTTCAAAGAAATTATACACCCTGCAGAAGTAATATGCTCACAGCATTTTAGGCAGTTCACTTGAAACTAGCAGTGAAAGTTGAGATGATTAAAGCTCAGGGAGACTGAAACTGCTACTCTAGGAACAGTGCTTTCCCCTTTAGTACACAGATAAAACCAATGGTTTTTATTCCTGAATGCAGTCTCTGATTCTAACATCTTCAGCTGTCTCTTTTGGTTTCAGACCTGTCTCTCTTGGATTTCAGAGCTGTCTCTCTTGCAAGAGAAAGGAAGAACATATGATCTGTGTATACAGGAAGAAAACAGGGTAAAAGTAGGGCTGGATTCAAAACTCACACTGGTGCCATCTGTCTCTGCCATAAATTTGTTGCAGCACATGGCCTATGCTGACTTTGATTGTGGGATCGGCATTACTGAGGAAAAAAATAGGAAGAAGTTGCACTTATATATAAAATAGTCACTTGGGTGTAATAATGAGGAAGTATATATTCTCTGCATCTCCTATCAGAAAGATGAAGGACACTTGCTGAACAACGGCAAGAGTTTGAAATGAACACAAGGGACTTCATTATGCAACATACGATTAGACTGAGGAAATTGCTGCTGTAGGAAGTTCTAGAGGTCAAGCAACTAACAGCATTCAAAATGTGATTGACTACTATAAAGAATATTTTAAATATGATCAAACATTTGTAAAAATGTTGGAAAGTATATTTTTTTTTTTATGTCAGGCCACAACCTTTATGGGAGATGAAGATGAGTTAAAGCAGTTAACATAGTTCATAAATGAAGGGCAGATGACAAAATTGAATTATTTTGTCATCATAAATCACGGCACATGAAATTCTAAAGTTAGTGCCTTGTATCTCAGAAATCTTCACTGGGCTAAAGCATTTCAGACTTTGGGACACTAGGTGGTAAGCCACTGAAATCAGGGAAGGTTTCAATTCCAGCTATGTCTGAAGCCTGTGAAAATGCTGTGGAGTAAATTAAGTGAAGGCTTGAGTATCCCTTGCTGCTGAACTGTATAAATGAGCAAGTGGTAATCCCAAAGACGCCTGTCAAACAGACTAGGGTTAGGGATGGGGTTTTGCAGGGGCTCCCTTCCTTTCCAGCTCCCGGTGCACAGCACAGAGAGACAAAAAGAGGGATCTTCACACCACTAGGGGCAAATACTCACGTCATTGCACCTCATCACCCACTGCAGCCAGGAGCTGAAAATCCCTGTGCTGCAGAAGTAATTAGGTCTTTCTTCTCTCTTCCTACCTTAATTGCTTGGTTAATTGAACATCAAAGGAACCTGAGCATTGCAGTTGTCCAGCTGAAGTGACAAATTCGGCATAAGGCTGCAGCCATTGCCTCAATGTAGCGCTGAAACTGTTGTGCTCGTGCCCATTAAGTGCTTCTGTGCTCTGCAAGACCCAGGAGCTGGTGAAAAAGGGGGCTCAGACACAGCACAGAGGCCAAGACCAGAATGCACCACTGTGACCATCTGACCAGGCAGTGCATAAAGGCTGACACCTCCTCTAAGGAAGTCCCCAGGTACAGCCATAGTGAGACATGGGGCACTGGGGAAGCAGACACCACTCTAGCTAGCTTCACTAGGTGGGACCAGAACCAAAACCACTTTCATTATTTTTACCAGGTGGAGCAGAATAGGGGGTCCTTTCCTTTTCTGTGTTTTCTCCTGAAACACTGGGGCCTGAGGCCAATTATCCAAGGATGTTCAGGCACACAGGGCATCACCTAAGTGACTAAATAGAAACAGAAATCTTCACTGCCTTGCCATTAGCTCTCTCAAAGCAATGATTAGCATCTGGAGAAGAGGAAATGTGCTACTACATGTTGTCTGAAGTCAGTAATTTAATGTCTCTAGAGAAGCAATGTGTGTCATAAAGATAAGCTCCAGGCTGTATGCTCCTAAAAACTGGCTGGAAAGTCTTCTGTGTATGGGCATAAAAGTCAGTCAGGTTCACACTAGCTTGGTAGCTGCCTTGTACTTAAATCTAATGTTCAGATATTTGTACCATTTCGTTGTTAATGGATACTAATTCATCTACAGATTACATAAGTAAAAGAGAATTCAGTAATTTATTGGTATAAAAATAAATCACATTTTAGTGAACCAGTAAGAGGCTTTTTTTCTGCCAATTCTTCCCTTCTGATCAAGTTAGAAAGAAGAATCTTATGACTGCAGAAGAATGGGTATATAGGGCATGGTATTTGCTTTATGATTCTGCTGGTGCAGACTCCCTCGGCCAATAGGGGACCTTAGCAAAATGGCAGGTGAGCCTTCAGCATGAGAACTGGGAGGGTACAAGTGAGAAAACTCATGGGTTGAGATAAAGACAGTTTAACATGTCAAGCAAAAATTTCACTCCTCAGAGGAGAGAACCAAGGAATTCATTCCCATCTTCCAACACCAGGCAGGTGCTCAGCTGTCCCCAAGACAGCCAGCCTCCAAGCACACACGACGGTGACTTGGGAAGACAAACCCCATCCCTCTGAACGTCCCCCCTGACTTCTTCCCCAGATTTATATGCTGAGCACAATGTCCTGTGGTGTGGGACATCCCTTGGGTAAGTCAGAATCAGCTGTCCCAGCTGTGTGCCCCCAGCTACTTGTACCCGCCTCGCTGGTGAGGTGGGTGAGGAGCAGANTTAACATAGTTCATAAATGAAGGGCAGATGACAAAATTGAATTATTTTGTCATCATAAATCACGGCACATGAAATTCTAAAGTTAGTGCCTTGTATCTCAGAAATCTTCACTGGGCTAAAGCATTTCAGACTTTGGGACACTAGGTGGTAAGCCACTGAAATCAGGGAAGGTTTCAATTCCAGCTATGTCTGAAGCCTGTGAAAATGCTGTGGAGTAAATTAAGTGAAGGCTTGAGTATCCCTTGCTGCTGAACTGTATAAATGAGCAAGTGGTAATCCCAAAGACGCCTGTCAAACAGACTAGGGTTAGGGATGGGGTTTTGCAGGGGCTCCCTTCCTTTCCAGCTCCCGGTGCACAGCACAGAGAGACAAAAAGAGGGATCTTCACACCACTAGGGGCAAATACTCACGTCATTGCACCTCATCACCCACTGCAGCCAGGAGCTGAAAATCCCTGTGCTGCAGAAGTAATTAGGTCTTTCTTCTCTCTTCCTACCTTAATTGCTTGGTTAATTGAACATCAAAGGAACCTGAGCATTGCAGTTGTCCAGCTGAAGTGACAAATTCGGCATAAGGCTGCAGCCATTGCCTCAATGTAGCGCTGAAACTGTTGTGCTCGTGCCCATTAAGTGCTTCTGTGCTCTGCAAGACCCAGGAGCTGGTGAAAAAGGGGGCTCAGACACAGCACAGAGGCCAAGACCAGAATGCACCACTGTGACCATCTGACCAGGCAGTGCATAAAGGCTGACACCTCCTCTAAGGAAGTCCCCAGGTACAGCCATAGTGAGACATGGGGCACTGGGGAAGCAGACACCACTCTAGCTAGCTTCACTAGGTGGGACCAGAACCAAAACCACTTTCATTATTTTTACCAGGTGGAGCAGAATAGGGGGTCCTTTCCTTTTCTGTGTTTTCTCCTGAAACACTGGGGCCTGAGGCCAATTATCCAAGGATGTTCAGGCACACAGGGCATCACCTAAGTGACTAAATAGAAACAGAAATCTTCACTGCCTTGCCATTAGCTCTCTCAAAGCAATGATTAGCATCTGGAGAAGAGGAAATGTGCTACTACATGTTGTCTGAAGTCAGTAATTTAATGTCTCTAGAGAAGCAATGTGTGTCATAAAGATAAGCTCCAGGCTGTATGCTCCTAAAAACTGGCTGGAAAGTCTTCTGTGTATGGGCATAAAAGTCAGTCAGGTTCACACTAGCTTGGTAGCTGCCTTGTACTTAAATCTAATGTTCAGATATTTGTACCATTTCGTTGTTAATGGATACTAATTCATCTACAGATTACATAAGTAAAAGAGAATTCAGTAATTTATTGGTATAAAAATAAATCACATTTTAGTGAACCAGTAAGAGGCTTTTTTTCTGCCAATTCTTCCCTTCTGATCAAGTTAGAAAGAAGAATCTTATGACTGCAGAAGAATGGGTATATAGGGCATGGTATTTGCTTTATGATTCTGCTGGTGCAGACTCCCTCGGCCAATAGGGGACCTTAGCAAAATGGCAGGTGAGCCTTCAGCATGAGAACTGGGAGGGTACAAGTGAGAAAACTCATGGGTTGAGATAAAGACAGTTTAACATGTCAAGCAAAAATTTCACTCCTCAGAGGAGAGAACCAAGGAATTCATTCCCATCTTCCAACACCAGGCAGGTGCTCAGCTGTCCCCAAGACAGCCAGCCTCCAAGCACACACGACGGTGACTTGGGAAGACAAACCCCATCCCTCTGAACGTCCCCCCTGACTTCTTCCCCAGATTTATATGCTGAGCACAATGTCCTGTGGTGTGGGACATCCCTTGGGTAAGTCAGAATCAGCTGTCCCAGCTGTGTGCCCCCAGCTACTTGTACCCGCCTCGCTGGTGAGGTGGGTGAGGAGCAGAACAACCCCTGGCACTGTGCAAGTGCTGTTCAGCAGGGACTGACACATCCCCATGGGACTCACACTGGTTCCAGCACAGATCCAAAGCACCATGCAAGTTACTGTGAAGAAAACCAACTCTGTCCCAGACAACACCAGTACAAGGATCCAGATAAGTAACTGGATTAGAAATACTTTGTTAGAGGTGGAAGTTCCCATGAAGGAGGGAAAGCTGACATGCAGCAGCCAGTGTGGCTCAGAGGAAGGACATATAACCCCAACCTCCTGAGTCTCTATGCTACCTCCGTGTCATGCTCTGAACACCCGTGTAGGTTGCTGGGGACTACATCTATCATGAAATAGTGATTTTAGTGATTAGGGCTAGTGATACTAGCCCTAGCAATGATTCCTGAGAGCATCAATCTCTTTCTGAAAGCATGTTTTAGCAATATTTAAAGATTTCTAAAAAAAGGATTTTTATAGCTGGATAGAGAACTAAGCATAACTAATTAAGAACTAACTTTTTCCAAAGGAGACATTCATTTGTAGGTTTTTATAACCTGACGAAACCAAGGAGTTGTGCTTCTCTGTTAACCTGGGCTAAAGATCTGCATAAACAGGAGTGCAAGTTTCAGAAGAGACAATCCAAACTTTTCTAAAACCACAAGGGCTGGAACCAGTAAGTACCAGGCATAGCATAACAATGGCTTGTTACTCCCATTCTCTTGTTCTTCCCAAGTCATATCTGATTTCTGTAATTCTTAGCAACTTCTTCTTTGCAAATAACCTCTCTTCATAGCTGCATTTTTATCTCTCTGTCACTGTTTGAAGTGCAAAGAGATTACGTGAACCTGTCTTGTGACAGTTGAAAACTTCATCTATTAAAGCTGGGGTCTATAAAAAGTGGGAAGAGATAATGGGAAGGAACGGGTTCAAAATCTCGAACAGGTTGGAAATCTGAAAAAGATTCTCAGAGGAGACAGAGCTAGAGGGGTACTCAAGGAGATGGATGGGTGGTCCTGAAAGCTTGGCCGATTATAGCGGGTGAGAGTGCTTAACCGATTTCAGAAACCAAACTGTGGGCTCTGCATGTAAAGACAAATCTTGGTTCCATTTCTGCAGAAAGGACTATTGTGGCTTGCCCATTAGCATGACCTCTGTAAGACTGCAGTTCCAGAGGGTACTGGAGGAAAAACCCCAAATTAAGAGCTACTGAGCTGAGGATGCAGTCAGAGGGAAAAGTCTATTGATGTTGGTATGAATCCAGGGAAGGTAAGGACTTCACCCAACTTAGCAGGAACTGGATTTTCCATGTGATAATTTATCACAACTCTGTGATACAAACTGTGTAAATACCTGATTTTAATTTGGGGGGGAGGATGAGGGGGGTTTGGTATTTTATCACTTTATTTCCATCTGGGTTCATGCCAGAAAGTACAATGGAAGGAAAGATCCTTGACTTTTTACTTCTTCACTACAGCAGTTTACTACGAAACAGATGAAACATTCAGCATGTGTGTTTTAACTTTCTTGTTTCGGTCTTCTTTAAGGTTTCTTGCTTCACTGTCTCACTCAGTGTTTCAAGGTTAAATTTTCTTCTAAAACTTTTGACCTGTTGAAAATGAGCTTTATAGCGCATTTTTAGTTTCTCTGTACAGTGTGACTAAATCAGATTACCAGCTTTATTCAGTAAAAAATAAAATTCTAAGTGAGGACAGTGACTTTCAAGAGAAAATTGTTGCCCTTTCATAGATTTTTTCCCAATTTATAAACAGAAACAAGGTAGAAGTTTATTTTCTAGCACTTAATATACCATAAAACTATCTCAGTATGAACAGAGTTAGCAGATACTTAATCTGCTAACACCAGCCCAAATTACAGTTTGAGTTTTTACTCAGATTTACTTCAGCTTGCAGGGACCTGTGCAAACAGACACAGTGCTCTGCACCGCGGCAGGGTGAGAAGCAGTGGAGGGTGAAGTGTGTGAGGAGAAAATTGCTTTCATCAATAGTGATGATCATGAGTCTACAGACCTGGCAATGATTTTGATTCCATGAGATATATTTACTGCCAAAATGCAAGCAGTTGAGCAGTATTTGTTTGGAGTACACTGAAATGGTGTGCAGCATCCTAGGAATGGCCTCGGTCACACTCCTTTTCCTCCGAGCCCCCATGGGTCAGATAGCCATCATCCAAGATGTGCTTGCAGCACAGCCCCCAGCCAGGGCACACAGACCATGTTGTGGCCCCGTGGCTGCTGCAGTAGGGGGAAAGCTGGAAGGCAACATCAGCGACTGTCCTTCGGCCTGGGTCTGTGACCATGCAGGGGAACTCGGAGTCTCCCGCAGCCGTACCTTGGGTGGCCAAGCAAGCCCAGCACACACTGCTGGCATTTCCCAAAGGCCACAGAGCAGCCCCTCGGTTGCCTCCAGAGCTGCTCTGTTTCTGGACACATCTGTCCTTCCAGGTAGCACCTGGCTGCAGGGCCTCTGCTTCCTCAGACACCTATGGCAGCTTGAGGCTCCTGCAGGCTCTTGCTCCCACATGGGCCTTGCTCTGCACTTGGCCACCCCCTTTGCAGGAACTGCCTTTTGGGATGCAAAGCCGACATGTGCCCATCCCACCGTGAACCACATCTCCACTGAGCATGGGCACAAGTGGATGGAAATGCCCTCACAAACACAGCAAACACTCTGCCTGCTTTTACATGAAACCCAGTGCAGATCCTGCATGGGGTAGGCCTTGTCTTACATAAAACAGTAATTTGTCTTTCTGGAAAAAAAAATTCCTTTTTACCAATGTTTCTAATCCTAGTTTGCAAACAAAATATTAAAATAACCGCAGGATCGGGATTTGTCTTGCATATTATTACTCCTCTCAGGACACACACAGTTTCCTGTGCCTTGCAGTGTTTTCCTTCAGTCTGTTGAGCAAGTTAAGGTTAGGGGTAAGTGGCAACAGTTCCCAGTTCCTCCCAAGTCCATCTTATCTGACCATTCCCCACCCTTTCTACTACTGATATGCTTAGGAGAAGACCTGTGTATTGTTTTGTTCCCTGTGCATTGCTTAGTGAATATTCATTTCATCCTTCAGTTTGCACAATTGGGCTATCCCTTGTGAAGCACATTCCCCTCTTAATGAGATCCAGGCTAATTTATCTGAGAAAATACAAATAAATAAAAATAATGAGGTCATTTGCAGTCTCTTAACAATATATGTGTTAATGGAGCTTTGAAATTAAATACAAGATTAATTCCCTAAACTTTTAAGTCACTCTGGGGGAAAATGCAGCAGTCAGAGAAAAGAGAGAAGCTACTTTTCCAAGGGTAAAACCAGCTAACCAACCAAACAAGGAAAGTCCCTTTCTCCCCCTAAAAGAGCAGTACTATCAAAGCAGGTCAGAAAGTGATCTGCTTCAGGGTCTGAGTAAAGTTAATCACTCATCCATTAGGAATATGACTTCAAATGAGATTTCAAAGTCATTCTGTTTTCCTCTCCTGTCACTATTATGATGGAATTGCTCTGTGAAATTCCAAATTTTTTTCCCATTTTTTTCTCATTCCTTTGAAAACAGAAAGAAGTCTTGATGATAATCCAGGAAAATCCTCTTCCTAAAGCAGTGCTTCCATATTTAACATGTCAGAACAAATTTATACCTTTGTATTTTAACATATTTTCAATAAAGGGTCACAGAAAAATTAGTGGAAGATGCATGATACACAAACATCAAAGTTGTGTGTTTTGGATGCTATAGCTCAGCTGTAGAAAAAAAATGGTCCTGCAGATCATTCCAAAGAGTCCATCAGATACACTGTGATCTGCAAAAGGTTTTTGCTCTCTCTCTTAGGGTTGGTTTGCACATATTTTTGCAAGAGTCTTTGTCCATGCAGTGATCTACCTGCAGGTCAGTGAGTTTCAGAGCAAAACTCATGTAGTTGTGAACAGGGTGTGATGTGCATGAACTCACAAGCACTTCTTGGCATAACTTGGCGTTGGCAAAGGACAGTGCAGAGCAGTGCTGGTGTCTCAAAGCGGTCTGCTCAGAAGGGTAAACGTCTTATTGTAGCATCCATAGAGGAGGGAGGGCAGCTGTGGAGCCTGTGATCCACTCTGTCCCAGGCATGGTTCCTCTGTGCAGGTATTTAAAGTGCAATTAAAGTACAGCTTCTGTGGCTCTCATTCCTCCTGTCCATCATTCTTCAGGCAGAATATTGCATGTCCTTCCCCTCCTCCTGTGGTTGTTAACCATCTTAGCTCTCAGTATCTCTGTCTGCCATAGGGGAGTTTTAATATTCAGTTGCTTCTTCCTATGGCATCCCTGTCCTCAGTGGAAAGCATACATTGCACAAGATCCTTCTTCTCTTCTTTTTTTTTCAGTAGTTCACATTAAATCTTATAAACCATATAAATTATTCAACAGCTCTGCTATATTTTTGGGTAGAATGCATGCATGTTTCATATGGCAGGATTCTACTGGAAAGTGCTTCCATGAATTCCATAGATTGCACCATCATGTGTCAGTCTCCAGACTTGATCTCCTGGTGGATTTTGCTGACATACTGATAAACAACTTTCCTATGAGTACTAAAATGGTTGCAAAAAGTACCCCAAAACCAAACAAAACACAGCAGCACCCTTATGTGTCCACCAGTCAAGGTCATTGTTTGTGGGGAGTGCTCATAACTCAGTTCTGATGGCCACTGATCGTCCTGCATCCCTGCAACTGTCCTACTGCCCATGCCACGAAAAATAGCTCCTCTCAGCACATGCCCTGGCTTGGTGCTGCTGCAGGGTGACTCTTGCATCTTTTTTTTAATTGAAGAGTAACTGCTCTTTCAGCATCTGCCTTTCCCCACCACAGTAGTTCCTTGCAACCTGTTTGCAGTTAAAAACCCAGAGAGCTGACCCGTGCACTGGCTTTGGCAGAGAATATCTGTGCAGCACCCTCTCTTGCCATCATTCTTCTGACTCTTCCCAACTAGTCTGTTCCTCCAGACTGTGCTTCTGTCTCATCAAAGTTCATCCTGAATAATGCAGCTCACTGTTTAAACAGATGTGAATGCCAAAGCATTGATCAAAGATATCTTAAAAACACTAGAGTTTTCAAATATCATTTAAGTGTAATAAAAACTAGTTTTAACGTAACAGTAGTTGACAGTTAAACTCCAGGTATAGTTAAAACATGTATTTGCATTCATCTGCAAGTTTTGGTATGTGCAAAGCAATGTACAAATTTACAGAAAGTAGGAAGGAACTAGCAATGATGGTGAGACTGACAGGTATTACAAAGATTGAGAATTATATTGTTCCTTCCACAGAGCCTTCATGTGTCCATCTGAATTTTTGAAGTTCCCTGAAACTGCCCTTGCCTTTGGCAGTTCTAATGAATTTTCCTTTTGCTAAAAAACTTTTATTTTCATGAGGAATGTAATAACATTTTTCATTATGGAAATATGAGATGGTTAACAGGTTTTCTTGAGCTCTGGAAAAGACCACTTGGAGTTACCTTTCCAAAGTGTCATCTCTACTGTCAGTTTTGCCCATAGCTCAGGAAAGAGGCAGAATTGCTAAATCTTTGCTTCCTGAAGCCACTTTAAAATGCATTTGCATTTAAAAAGCATTTTATAGGTTGCATAAATACATGTGCAGAATCTTTCATGGCATCACAAGTATTGCCACATCCCTGGATGCTGAATCTTACCTGTAGTCCTACAAGTTAGAGGTGTCTGAAACTTCAGGTGGGGAGGGAGCTCCCTCCATCCTTTGCATCTGAGAAGGCTGCTATGTTTTGTTTATTTTAGCAAGTTCTTCAAATGTTTTTGTGTCTTGAAAAGCAAATAAACCATATCTGTATTGCCTTTGCCAACAACTGAAGAAAGGAAGAAAATAAACACAAGCCCAGGAAGGACTGCCCTCCCCAGTCACTCTTTGCCAGGTCAGGATCCTTCCCTTGGTGGTTTCCAGCAGTAACTTGTTCTGCGAGGGGTGGTCAGGCTGCAGGGACCACCCAATCCCTGAAAAACACAGCAGATCCTTCTCTTTACTCCAACCCTCAGATCTGACCTGCCTTTTGCTCAGATTCTGAGGTGTCTATTTTATTACTGGAGAAGCTGCGTTGAGTGAATTATAGGCCACCTCCTTTCAGCTTGTCAACCCTCGTGGTGTCCACACTGCAAACATCACTTGTCCCAGCAAGCTGCTATAGAGGGAGGAGACAAACCCCTTGTTACTTGTCATCTACAGAATGTTTTGGTGGAGTATTAGGCCTGTATCTCTAGCCTTCATATACATTCAGAACCATTGTATGTTGTGAATATCCTTCAGATAAGTCACAAAACCAGCAGTGTTGTTCTGACGGTGCTGTTCTAGACTGCTTAAGTCCATCAGTTTGAGTCCAACAATAAATTCACAATGAAGCCAAAATACTGAAGATATTTAGAAATAATGAAGAATTATTACACTGGCTAAGTTTGTGCTAGCAACTGTTTTATCATAAGAAAAAGTGAGAAAAATCTATGGTGAATAAATGATTAATTACAGAACTACAGTGTATCATGCAAACTCTTTCATCTTTTTTTGCCTCTACATTCCCACAGAGCATAATAAAGGAACATGCCTGAGACCAGAGTATTCAATGAAAACCCTAGTTAAACAGTCATATTCAACACATAGAAATCAAAATCACTCACTGTGAGGTATTAGCATAATTACTCACATGGCTGACATGGAAATCTACTTTAATTACTATCATAGTCCAAGCACTGTAAGTGTTGCCTAGCATTAGCAATAGTTTCTTTCAAGTGAGAAAGTTTATACACTTTCCTGCTTCTTCAGACCAGAAGAATAGTCAAGAAACACATTTTAAACTCATTCTATTATTTTGCAAGTGCTGGAGGAGTAGGCCATATTAAGTTTGATAAATTACTACCAGATCAGAATTTTTAAAAGTAGTTCCCTGACTTTTACAGACTGTCTCAGCTACATTTGTTTAACATCTTTTGATCACTTTAAACCAAAGAGGCCAGTCTTATCCCTCTATTTTTATGTTCAGAGCTGAGTAGTGATTAGAGGGCTTCTTAAAATTTATATGTGCAATGACCTGAGAGAATTTTAAAATATATTTGAGAATAAGAACATGCAGTATGAACATATCAGTTGGGTAGCTGTATGTGTGTTGACCTTCTGTTGGGAAGAAGAATTTTTTCTGCTCACAGAACCCCAAATTCCTTGTTGCTATTTGAAGCTATTTTAGAGCTGTTGAGCTAACGGCCAAATGGAATGCTTAGCGTGCTTTGAACTTCAGCCTTTCCACACAACTGAAACAAGTCACTTTGGATCCTAAACTAACATGCTTACCCATGAATTCTCAGTCTTCCTATGAGGCTGTTTGAGAAAGGTCTGGGCTGTTTGTGCTGCTTGGTAGGCACTTTGTCAGAGCCCTGCAAAGAAACATCACTTACTGGAAGTGTCAAGGGAGCAAAGAACAGAGTACCTTTTGTAGCTACTTTGGACAAACGCTGAAAAAGCAAGCATGGGTGGCGCATAGGGGACTGCGGAAAAGGAGGGACAAGAGCCCTGTTTGGATACTTCATCACCATTTCAGATTTATGGACTAATACAATGCACTTTCCAGTGAAGGGTTGAGCTTCTGTACAGAATCATAGAATCAAAGAATCATAGAATCATAGAATCATAGAATCATAGAATCATAGAACCATAGAATCATAGAATATACTGAGTTGGAAGGGACCCATCAGGATCATTGAGCCCAACTCTTGGACCTACGCAGGACATCCCAAGAATTCCACCGTGTGTCTGAGAGCATTGTCCAAACATATCTACCTTCCAAAGAACATGTTGAAGTAGCCCATGAAGCACCATGTCAAAATTGCTGCTCTAGAAAATTATATAGTGAGACTGAAGTACTTTTCAGTGGGGGAAATAGGGCTGGTATCGCTGGTTTGAGTTTGACATGTTGGCAGTGTACCAGTAAAATGACAATATTTTTAGCACTGGAAGGGGTGCAATGGATGGATCACCAAGAAAAATACACAACAAAATGAATAATCTTCTTAGTGACTCAAAATCTTAGAGAACCAGTCTTTGAATCTGGTATGTGTTTAATTACAAGTGATCTCACAATGCAACAATGAAACAAAGTGTAGAAGCTCAGCTTTCTACTTGCCTATTTTCTAGGGGGTTTTTTTTGTAGCTCCTTGTTGTTACCCATAACTTGTATTTTCTAATTAATTTAAAAATAAATTCAGAATAGTTTTATGACTGGAAGGCTGTTACCAAAATAGTTTTATGACTAAATGGCTGTCATCAGAAACTTGTAATATACCTGCTTTATGTGCTTGAATTTTCTTTAATGAAGCTATGAACTTAATAATCAGAATAGTTTTGATTACCACAAAATGAGCAGTAAATTTCCACAGCAATAGTAGTGGGATTCACTTTTTTTTTTTTAAAAGAAAAGTCAAGCCTTTAGATTTTTTAAACTTATAAAATTCCATTGTCTGAAATAGCGCTAACGAGATTAGTTTGCATGAAGGTTTGATAATGATTATTTTGCAAATTGTATTACTCATTATGAAAGCAATTACCCCGTGTCTGTAAAGCCATAGACTATACTCCAGGAAATTTTAAATGCCCATACAGACAGAACTACACTGCAAATTTTATTTCTCCAAAAGAAGCTGGTTATTCTGTTAGGGAACCTTGTCAACTAAAACAGAAATTATAGTGATTTTGCAATTCATTTGTATGAATAATCTGTGGCTAGATTGTAGAATCAGGTTGTGGTGCTTCTCTGTAAAGTATTTCTCAGCAAAAAAGGTCCAGGGACAAGAGCTTAAAAAATCTTCAAGAGTTGTTCCTATATATGTCCAAGAAGGATATTCTTAGAATAAGGGACAAAGTGGTAGTAAACTGAAATTTTAATATTTTCTGCCTTTCCTGGTATTAGCATGTTAAACTGTTCATGTGAAGGTGTAGTTTTCAGGTCCCGTTCCTCTAGGTAGCTAGGCTACCACACAGGGTAGACTGTGTAAGTCAATTAAAAACTGCCAGGGAACATTCCCAGGAACTCAGTCCTCTGCACTGCCATAATGCCACGGGCCTTTTGTGCAGCTGTCATCTGTGAGATTCAGCACTGATCCAAATAACTTCTGGGCATGGTTCAGGAATTAGATGGATCGGGGGCATCATCTGCAGCAACTGTCCTGTAAAGAGGCAAATTTAGCATTGCAGAAGGGGTGGTTTTGAGCTGCAGCACCTGAGGACAGTGCCAGTCATTTGACTGGGCTCTTCAGAGTCAGCTGAAGCTCTCCATGGCTTTGATGTGCTGACAGAGAGGGAACCTGCCTGGGCAAGGAGTGAGCTGTCGGGATTGGATGAGGTGCTGATCCTTTGCTGCCCCTTAGCAGATGGTCCAAGTTCAACATACGGCCTTGGTTTTCCTGCTGGTACACTTCATAACTATTAAACCATCCTTCATTGTGGTCAAAATATCTTCCTCAGCCATGTGCCTTCTGCTTTGGGATGGATTTCTAGGGCTACCTAGGCACATAGCAGGTAACTACAGATGCCTTACCTGTGCTAGTCATGGGTCAGTGAAGGAGACACCCTTCTATCTGCCTTGACATAGAAGGTTTGCTAGTAGGAAACTCAGAGATATGGTTATTTTCCTTTCTTTGGTTACTACTTTTTTTCAATACAACAAGCAGGGGAGAAAAGTTTTCATTTTCTCAGTGACTTTTAAAGCATAAATAAAATGTTATTGAAAGTTGTGTTACCTTGAGATGAATAAAGATTTAATGGGGACTTTTTTCTGAACTTTGTTGTACAATTGTGTAGCATTTTTCCCTGCTTTGTCTTGTCTTTTAATGTTCCCTAATACAGTTGCAGTGTAGACTATCAGAGTACTTCTAAACTACCTCAGCCAAAAAGCTGCTTTCATATTTCCTTACATAGAGTTCATAGGTGTTTTGTGATCACAGGTTTCAAGATTCGTTGTTTATTTACACCAAAACAGATAAAGCAGTTAAACCTAAAACTCAGAAATAGGAAATTCCAGCTTCCTGTCACGTCTGTTATCTCAAGTATAAAATCTTCAGTATATTTTTTTTTCCTGAAGTTTGGTGTGTCAATACCAAGAAAATACCTGTCTATCTCTTTACCTATTGGTCTCTCTTAGACTTCTGTAAGGCTGGGATTACTCTGGTACTTGTCAGTGAACAAATGCCACTGCTATAAATGGTACCAATGGGAAACCTAACTTTGACACAAAAACAGCCAGTCTCAGTGTAAAGGCTGTTTCTTCCTTTGGCTGACTGAATCAATCAATAATCCCTTAGCTTTTTAGATTTGTTCTTTCTTTGTCTTGTGCGCTATCATAGAAAAAGTAAAATGTGTGAATTCAGCAAATGGGTGTATCTTATAGGACTTATTTTAGAAACAATTAATTGACAGGACAGGAAATTTGAATGCAATGTCTTCCCATATCTCTTTATCCAGTATCTTTCCACTGAACAAATCCACTTATTTATTTAATGAGTTCCCCAGTAACTTTGGGGAATAAAAGTTCATATCAGTGCTGAATAACTGCTTCAAAATAACAGTGGAGAATGATAAAATCAAACACCACCTCCCTGCCCCCAGATAATGACCCTCTTCGAACATGTGCAAGAGCACACATCAGGGTGGGCTGTTGCTGCCAAAGCCATGGCCTGTGATAGTGGGCCCCAACCCTACTGCCCGAAACACCGTCAGCTCCTGGAAGAGTGATTTGTGCCCCCCAGCCACTCCCAGGAGGTGCATGGGGGATGGATGTTCTTGTTCCTTGGAAATAACCAGGGTTAGAGCTGATTGCTAAGTGGGATTGTCTTTCTGACAAAGGCACATTTTCCTTCCTAGACTATTGGCATTAAACAGTTTTCAAGGGCCCACATTCATTTTCCACACGAGTGTTTTCAAGTGTAAATTTGAGATTCTGCAGACACAGCTGGAATTCTGCAGCTACAAATTGTATTCCTTTCTGTGAGCCAAAAACGTGGATACTATCTATAAAACTCAAGCTGCCAAAATGAAATCACAAGTAATGCAAAGACATGCTGCTTGGAGCCTGTCAAAACCTATTTGCTGTTTTGGGTGGCATTCAACTTCCAACAGTACGAATTTGATGGACCTTTATTTCACACCTTCAAAGAGCCTTACACAACTCAAAAGCCCAACTGAAGAAAACACCAGGGAGAAAAATACGAGTGTGAGTGCAAGTAAGAAAGAAACAGACACTGGGAGAGAAGGCATCTCTGAAGCTTGGCGGTGGCCAGGAAATAACTGTGGCAGTGCTTTGAACAAACCTTTTTGCTATCTGCATTACATTCAGCAATACTTACCTTGTAAGTCTTTGTCATGGCATAAAGCAATTACTGTGGTAAAGCAAGTGCATATGGGTTCTTTTACTGATGTGGCAGAAATTAAAATGACTGTAAGAATTTGCCACTGATAATAGCATTGACAACTTAAGCTTCTCACTGAATCACTGTCACAAGTGAAGACTTTAATTGTGCCATATCATTTTCCAGCCACAAGTGACAAAAAAAGAAAATACGTGTTTCCTTATTACAGTGCCTTTTGTAATAAGGGTTAATTTAGTTTGCAGTTTCTCCTTTAGCAGTAGGAACACCCTTTATACAGAGTATTTACCAAGCACCTTTGATGTGCCAGTAGGACCACTGAAGAAGTGACCTGCATTTCACAGACAGAGGTACTCACCTTTATAAAATTTCATTGTTATTTTGTGATAGGGTTTTGGATTTATTTGTTTTGGTTTAGTATCTACAGTATTTCATTTTGCCCTTGCTCCAGAATCTCACTTACAAGCAGAATATAGGCTTCCAGCTGAATTAACCATCAAACAGCCATGCTTCTCTTTTGGCAAGAACCGGCAGGATCAGATTCTGTCTAGCCCATACAGGCGTTAGAGATAGCAGATATCCAGCAGATATCAGCAGAAGTCATGAGCAAGTGTGGGAGGAGCTGAGAGCCATCAGTGTGGAGAATGCACTCTTCCCCTTGGATTTGGGCTGGCTCTGGTCCTTGTTTTAGGGGCGATGCTGCCAGAACAAGAATCACTTTCCTCTTGTGCTCTTGATGTCCTGGGCATCAATAGACTCCATTGTGTCTGCTGTTTCATCTGACTCCTGGTCAGCTGTGACCAGTGAGGTGTCCCAGCACTGAGGAGCAGCAGGTGAAGTGCAACAGCTCAGGACCTGTTGAAGATGCTGTTGCTGTAACCCTGCTCAGCAAAGCGAGGGCTAAGGAGCTGATGCAGAAGGGTGATAGGGAAGTCTGAAGTGGGAGTGACACATAGTCAATGCTTCCTCCAGCCAAAATCAAAGTCTGGGAACCCCTTACTCAGTTGCTGATAAAACCTGGGGTCTTAAAACATACAGATGTCGGCTTTTTTTCCTTGCAATGTGACTCTCCTAGTGTGCCTAAACCCCTACAGAAGGTATAGCAGCAGCAGCAGTCCCAGGGCACACAGCAGGCATGCTGATGCAAAACGCCTCCGTGAGGTTTTGTGCTGGGACATTTCTCCCTGACCTCTTCACTTCTGAGTGCTAGAGCAGCTGAAAAGCATATTTCTGCAGATGTGATACTGGGCAGCCCAAGATGGAACCATGTCAATGTCCCACACCGCAAGCTGCAGGCTTTCAGTCACATAGGGATGGCTGTAGTTTCACAAGAACTACAGTAGTTGGAGCTGTAATACACTACTCTGCTTTGAATCTTCAATTAACCAGCCTACTGGAAGTTAACAACAGCTCACGTTTTCCTGCTTCATATTGCTCCCAATCAATTTGAATAACAGATTGCCACGGAAGACTGAATTAAACTATCTGTGACATTAATTCCATTTTTGTTTTACGTTTAATGATTTAAAGCTGCTAACTGCTTTGTAGTTATGAGTGATGGATTTTCAAGAAAGCAAAGCTGTTCCAAGTTTCATTAAAAAACAAATGAATGGAAAGATATTTAGTGGGACTTTTTTCCTTGCAGATTTAGGTCCTGCCTAGGAATCTGGAGGAGCATAGAATAAGGTGAGGAGAGAAGGTTCTTAGTGCCAAACTTTTTTTTTTCTGGTTATTATTGAGTTGCAAAGCTACTTTGGAAGAGAGGATGTGCATGCAAGGAACCTGTCTGTACCCAAGAGCCAGAGAACAGAAACATGGCATAACCACCTCATGAGGTGTGTTTCTGGCATCACTCCAGCTCTGAGCCTGCAAAAGGATGCTCACAAGAAATGGGTTTTGTCAGTCACCTTTACTTCTTAGACAAATACTCACTGCTTGTGGACACTGTCACTCAACCCCCCAAATTATACATTGACGGTCTATTTAGAATGTGACTCACTCTCATTAAGAACCTCTCCTGCTAGAAGAAAACAAAAGAGGTTGGATATTTACCCTCTTTAACTAGAGTCACAAGTGATTATGGCTCCTTATAAAACCCTTGAGAAATAGTGATACATCGAAAAGTGGTAGACTGGCTCAGGAAGAAGTAAATTTCTTGAATGACCCATCCAGTGATGAAGTCAAGATGAGACATCTATTGAAGACAGAGGCTAATACGTGCTCCATAGATAAGAAAAGGATTATCCTTTTGTCTTAAAAATTTAAGTTCAAGAGGGAAGGTTTGAGGCTTTAATTTGTTGCTCTATCAAGGAGTTGAAAAGAAACTGGTTTTATGCACTGTTTCACTGTTTTTCCTTATAGTTTATGTTGGATGTAGATCATCAGTTCTTTTATTCAGCTCATACAAGGATCTTCTTCAAAGATTCTAAAAGAGTTCTGCAAAGATTCTTTTCATAACTCTTTCCAAAAATTTTTGTATTGTCTTTTGCTGCAGTTGCATGTTTTGTTGCCACAATGGAGGCTGCAAGATACAGCTTGGGGCTTCTGCTGCTTTTGAGAGGTTTCTCATACACCTGGTGAGTTCAAATTTTTCACACATTGGTGATTCAAAGTCAGTCCCCAGGTGCTGAGACAGGAAACATCTCTCTGTAGAGACAGGTTGTTGAGATCACTCTTTTGAACACTACTGAGTACAAACAAAAGCTTTTTGGCACTGGCGGATTCATTTTCCTCCCTGGTGCTCCACTATAACTCCTGGCATGTAGATGTTATCGAAAAAGATTCTCTTTGAGGACAGATCCAATACTCAGATCCTTTGGCATTCATCATTTTACAAGTATCTTATGTTACCTTTTACATATTTCACTCAAAGTTTCAAGTTTAAATTCAGTCATGCTTTTCAGCTCTAAGACGTATAGGGTTTCATAAGTTTATTTTTCATTTATTGAGGATTTGTATGTCCTTACTTTTCATAATACACTCTGGAATTCTCAAGGGGTAATCCACTATTTTTTAACAGTCAACATAACTGGAATGATATAAACATAAGTAGGCCAGTAATAAACTATAAATAACAGCGCTTTGAATCCATCTTTCCTTACAAAAATTCTCCTCCTTTGTCTTTCCTAGCTAGATAGTTCCATCTGAAAGTGAAGGAGTCTATCAATGCATCAGAAACATAGAACAGAGATTTTTTTTTTCTCTGACAGTGTCATTTTCACATCAAAAAAAGGCTAATATTTCAGTTCCTGAAGCAAGCACTCTCAGTGCTGTCATTTTTGTAATTCTGATGGGAAATCTCATGATAATATTTTCTTTTCAAAACCCAGCTTCTGGAGGTGCGGTCTCATATTCTGTCGTACTTTTATTTCACTTGTTAGAACTTTAGACATCAAAGAATACTTTAGGTTCTGTTAAAGTACATAATTATTTTAAACATTTCTGATTCTCTTTATGTCTGTGTCTTCATAAAGTGTGAGTTTAAATTGTGATTTTACATTCAAAGGCTGATTGTACTTTATAGTTTAATTTTTCTTTTTAATGATTTTTCAGAACAATTGTTCATTCTGACATTTTGTTACAGTGTAACGCATTATCCAGTATGTAAGCAGATAATTTTCTCTGTTTGGAAAAATGCCAGCATCACTTTAAATGTGCTTTGAGCATGCAAATGAAACCTACAACAGCTCTGGGCCAGGTGATGATCCGTGTCACAAGGAAAACCTCAGGATAATGGACAGCAAGAGACACCGGAAACCAGCAGCAATTTGCAGGGATTCTGCTGAAGCAGCTGGTCCTCAAACCAGCAGGCTTTGGTTGTCTCTCGCAGTGCTCTCTCCCTCAAGGCAGTTCTTCCTGAGGCACAATATGCTCAGTGGGTTATTATTTTAAATACAATTTGCAGGTGGATTTCCCCGGGGTCTCTGGTGCTGCAGCAAACATAGTCAATACCTCAGGACACCTGCTGCCCTGGTGCAGGATGGTTCTCATGTTGGCCCAGCCTTGGTCATGAATTACACAGCACGAGCTTTGCCTGGCATTCAGGGATCCCTTTTCTGTGGTAGGAAAGGAATTAAAAATGAAACTACACGTGTGCAGCCAGGTGAACCACCTTGCACACTGAGCCTTGCCAAGCCAGGGAAGGCGCTGTCTCCAGTTACTGCCATCTCCAGTATCTGATCCAGCAAGAAGAGCCTTTGAATTTGTGACGGTTGTTTCAAACCCCAGAATATGAGGAAAGTGCAGCAATAAAAATACCCACATCTTCTGACAGCTTGTGCATTCCCACAGGCGACTTCCCTTGTGCAGGACACGCACTGTGCTATAGTCTGTCACAGGGTCACTTGCCTGCTGCAGTGACCTTCAAGTGCTCCAGCCACCCATCGAGATCATACTTGTTGTTAGCAAAATATAAAATTGATTACAATTAACAGAGATAAATAATTTGAAATGGAAATGTAATTGAGAGGAGACGATGAAGAAATTAATATTGAATCTAATGAGGTAGCTTATAATACTTCAAATTAAGATTACTTTGACTCCTTATACTAATTGCCAAATTTTAAATATGCAACAAGGTTGAAATTTAGGAAGACAATGTTGGCACCCTTGAGACATCCATCCATGTCGGAACCCACGACATGCCTCTGTCTAATTTAGGGGATCGGACACCCAGAAATGGGGGTCCAGGAGTCGGGCTGAGTGCCCTGGAGGGCACTGCCTTTGATCTTTGTCCTTGGAGAACTTTGCCAACTCTGAGAGATGAATTACAGGCCACAAGAGTTTAATATAAGCATTAATAGTTAATTTGCACAGGGTGAAATATAGTATATAGAATGTTAGATGATATGTACATGGGGGTAAAAATATGTACAGGGGGGTTAAGATGGAGTCTAAAGGGTGTGGTCGCCTTCTCCTTCTTCTTCTCCACTGTCCACCATATTCTTGGTGACAGGAGCACAGATTCATTGGTAGAATAGAGATAAGACAGGAAATTGCATGTCTAGAACAGGTTAGGATTAATTGGTATAAAGTTATAAATAAAGACACGTACCATCCTCTGGTTGGGTTTGTAACAGGGTATATCAATTACGGGACGCCCATCCAGGGGGCAGAACCAGGGAACCTCGGCTGCTAGGTGGACCTGTGGCTGTGCAGGACACCGCAGCTATAGATAACGTTAGAATAAACAACCTCTGCACAGCAGCTTGCGGCCTCTGACTGAGTTTCTGGGCAAATGCGCTGAACCTGGGGTTCTAACAGCCGTTTCTCTTAAATGTGCAAAGACCAGGATAAGGGCCGGCACACATCCATGGTTGCATTTGAGCAGCCAGACAGTGACATGCCATACAAGACCTCTCAGCTTCCACAGCCTCACTCAGATGGAAACTCTAGAGTATAGAAGAAACAAGTACCACAATTTGTCCTGACCTCCACTGGTCCAGAATGCCACTATTCATACTTTAGTGACAACAAAGAAATACCTGACAAACTTGTTCTACAACTACGTGCAGAAATATTTTCTTCTCAGCTAAAACTGAAGCAGTTAGAACAATAAAACTGTTTCCTATATACCTTTTTTCTATAGTCCCTAAAGATTAATTATATAGGAAAGGAATATTTATGCAGAAGATTTTCTTTAAAGCCACTGTATATAATTCTGCTTTCAGCAAAAGATATTCCATGTGATTTGACCAGTTTTCTGAGCCTTTTTCTTTAAACAAAGTCAACCAAAAACCCCTCAACTTCAGTTCTACATACCCTCCTACGTAGCTCTGTAGGCAGATGATGTACTTGGAAGGTGATGTACTTCTGATGTCTCCTCAGGAAAACAGAAGGCACAGCTCATCAGAGGACCTGGCGCAGCAGGTTTAGCCATCTAGGAGCAGCATGGTGAGAGGCTGGTGCCTAGACATCTCAGATCCTCCCTAGGTACAGCATACGGCAAAGTGTAATGGGTTCCCAAGGGTCAACAGACTACGGTCTCAGTCTGTAAAAGAGGAACACGGGGTGCTTGCCCTGAAAAAACTCAATTCCAGCTGCCCATCACATGGGGGCTTGCTAAAAGTGAGAAGGGATCATCAGTGTGTGACCTGAGACCGGCAAATAAGAAATTAAATATCATTATTTTCAAGTGTTTAATCACTGCTCACATTTTGTGTTCACCTTTACTTTGATCTTTAAAGAGCCACTTGAGCTGCACTGAGTCAAGCCTTTGGGCTGGCTCATGGGCTCATGGCATGCAGAGCTCTGGAAGAAGCTTGTCACCTTCTAAAGTGGCGGGGTATTTCTCAGTTATTATCTGAGATGGCTCATGGCCCAGCAGTAAGAACATCAATACTCAACTTTGCAGCCTCAGGGCTGAAGCACTGGCACTAACCTACCTTTATCTCAGGTAAGGGAGGAGCTAGCTCATAAAAATATGGGAAAACAGCTCATTTTCTTTGCTCTAATTGCCCCTTCATCATAAAAAAAGTGGCTGCTTCTCTTGAGAGAATTCTCCCAGAGATTGATGACTGTCCACATAGTTTTTCTGTGTAGGAATTCAACTGTGTGGTAGTACTGTGTCTTACCTGTATTTTTCAGAGGTGCAGCAGATTGTTTTTCTTTTCTGCTGTATCCGTGGTTCATGTAGGATTTCTCGTATCGTTCCTGTTCTCTGGTCCCGCAAGAGAATGGAACAGGCAACTTGAATTCGTATCATCTTATTGCACACAACTTCACGATATAATCCTCTTTCTGTGGGCAAGGTAGAGGAAAAGCAGCCTCTTCTCACACAGTGCTCATGACTGTGCAGGACTTCTCTTGGCAAGGCTCTCAGCGAACGGTGGCAGCCACAAGCATTAAAGCAGGAACAGAGAAATGCCTCGAGGGCCAGCTACGGCACCTGGCACAGGGCAGAGGGCAGTTTGTAGCAGGTCAGACCAAGATCACCTGCCATCCCCTCGTCCTGCTGCACGGGTAGATCCCTGCTGTGTCTGTTGGCTGCTGCTAGGGTCAGTGGCACCCACGGAAACCCAAAGTGGGGCACACCCGGGGCTCCTGCATCCCCTCTGTCCTGCCCCAAGCTGTCTGTGTGGCCCCTGCTCCCCCGAGGCACTGGTGGAGCTGGGCCATTCTGCCCTGTGGGTGGCTAACTATGCTGCTGCCCCCAACAGAACCTAGACTGGCATAAACACCTTGCCTACCATTACTCCATCACCAATGGCTGTCTAAAACAGCAATCCTCATTTATGTAATTAGCACTAATTGGCCATTAGGGCCTCAAAAGGTCAGGCTATGCTACCAGGGGATGGGTGTAAGTGCACTGACAGCTCCAGCAATGGCTCTGTGTTCTGCCCCAGCAGGGTTGCAATCTGCTATCCTTTCAATGCCCTGGGTCAGAATGCAAAACAGCAATAAATTAATCCCTGCATGCCTTATGGGAACATCTGCCCTGGAGGATTTGCTGCTGCTCATGGGTTGGTGCGTTTTACCAGCCCTGCAGAGGCAACAAGCCCCAGAAATATCCCCTGGAGTGCCCACAGAGCTGCCAGGGACTGCCTGGTCTGAGCCTGGTGTTGTTATCTGATTGTTCTTTTATCTGAATTACAGAGCACAGAACAGCTGTCTTGGGGATTTTCTGGGGACATGGAAAATGTATATGCTTTGGCTGACACTGTGAGCTCCTGCTTTTAGAAAGGTGTGATAGACTTATTGTGGGAAAACAGATTCCTTGTGCTGCAATTTTGCAGTTCACTCCAATATGATTTTTTTGTTTGCATCATAAACAAATCTGACACAGATGCATGGCGTGGTTTTACACATCTTATTCCTCACCCGTTTACCCTTCTGTCCTATATTGTCAGGAGAAAAGAAATGCTCCTGCATATTTTCACTATGATAAAGCTTTTAGTCCACTGTTTCCTTTTTACTTTCCTAACCTAACATTCAAGTGCTTTCTTTTAAAAATTTTTTTAAATTAACAAATTACTTTGGTAGATTTGATGTGACCTTGTTATTTTCACAAATACCCACCCCAACAATTTGTAATAAATATCTGCAGCCTAAAATCTAAGATAGCTGGCAGCTATGTCTCTATAAACAGCAACCTCTCCATGATACCTTCCAGACTTTCTTAGCTGTTTGAAGACTTTGGTTGCAATAGCTTATATTTTTGTCATCTTTCCCTCTGCAGATTCTCAGAGCTCTCCTGCACTTTGCCTCTGGGAAACAGAGGTGAACAAGAGTGTGATGGAAATCAACAGCTGATAAACCAAATGTTGTGAAAACATTGGCCCTTCTCCTGGTGCTTTATTAAAAAATGAAACCTTTGCTTATCTTGAGTTCTTACGCGAAAAACCTCATAGCTGCACTGGGACAGTGTGTGGATCCAGGCACTGCTGCTGCAGGGAGGGTGCTGGGATCTGCCAAATGGGACAGCACCGATGCCAGGGAGGTGATTTCCATCCACACCAGATACAGCTCTGGCTGTAGGGTGGTGTGGGCTGGTGCTGCAGAGGTGACAGGGATGTCAGGAGCCCAGATGTGACCCTGTGAGACCAAGACTGTCTCCACAGTTGCCTGTTCTGATAAAGCTGCTCAACTGACTGACCACAGGCACGCCTTGGTCTCAGCCTGCACTACTGAGGGGTTTATCAGTTTGCCTCTTCTGAATTACCTTCCTGAGGGAAATCCTGGATTCAGGCCCAGAGGTGTCATGATGCCACGGGTGCATGTGGGACAGGTGAGGGGGACACTAAGATCCCCATGGTGTGTGGGCAGTCTCCACTAACCCTGGTGCACAGGGTCAGTGTCAGCTACCTTTGAGCTGTGCTGGTAATAATAGCAAAAAAAAAAAGTTTAAACCCGGTATAGGCAGTAATGTACATCTAAATATGCATCTCATTTTGCGTTTTCAGTGTTACACTCATTGACAAATACAACAGCCTGTAGGTTGTTAAACAATCTGAAGTTAAATTCAGATTTCTTAAAATTTTTTCCTAGTAGAAAGAACACCATAAATTTAGGGTTAGGGTTGGGGTTAGGGTTGCATGAACTTCAGTTCTGATGTAAAAAGCAGAATTAATCTCTTACTATAGATTCCAAAGCTTAAAAAATGCACTTAAAATTTTGTTTATTGCCATATTTAATCCTAAATTTCAAAGAAAGTCATATCATGACTCACACCTGCTTGTATTGTCTAGCATTATTCCCAGAAAGACTAATCAACAGATTTGATGCAAGAGATTAATTACAGTCCTCTCAGGAGACAGTTTGTTTACTAAACAATCAGCCATATGCAAATTCCTGACTCACCATGCCATGTTTAATGGCTTCTTGAGGGAATGTAACAGTTTGTCTATGTTTTCACACAATTACTTCAACTGAGAAGTTGCTTTTAGGGAAGAGGTGGAACTTGGAAGTGGTTGAACTTTATTGTCCAATGCACCGAAGGAAGATGCATTCTGTGAAAGCAAATGGAGCTGGCTTCCGCATTCACTTTTAGGATAAAAAGCCACAGCAACCCCTCTTTTACCCTGTTTCCAATAAGCACTTTGCTGTGCAGACGTTGTTTAAAAGCCAGTGAAAGGAATTGCAACTGGGAAGCTGCATTCGGTGTGCACAGGGTGTGAACTGTCTGGTGCGAGCCAAACATGCAAAAAGTGACACAAGTGAAGGATGGGGGGCTCAGCACAGTTTAGGGGGTTGCTTCCACACCCAGGTTAGGAGGGGTACTAAGTGATCACCAGGTGATGAAGAACAGATGGATTTAGGTTGTGGTACTGGGAATGGGGGTCCTGCAGACAAAGCCTGGAAAGTCCAGCCTCTCAGCAGAGCAGAGAGCCACCCGGGGGAGAAAAGTGTCAAGTCATCAGAGATTTAAAAAAAAATTTTTCCCCCAACTTTAGCTTTCTGTACAATTAATTTAAAATTTAATGTCATATGAAAAGACAGCTCATGGGATAAAAATGGCCAAGGACTAATTCCCTGTAAGAATTAGTATGTAAGAACATAGCAGAATAACAGCTCATTTAGAATTAACAGATTCAAAAATTGATGCATTATTCACTTGTTTTTATTTGTAATTTATGGTGTTACAAATCATTGTATGGTTCTGGTTTAGGTCATTGCACAAATGTTTTGATTGTATTTTTCAGTCTCCTGGGGAAAAGCAACACTCTAGTGCTTTCCTGTGTAGAGATGTGGCACTGAGTACTGATGAGATAATAGAATCACCCAGAATCTCCTGAGTGGCAAGAGACCCACAGGGATCATTAAGTCCAACTCCTGGCCCTGCACAGGACACCCCAGCTATTCCACAGTGTTCCTAAGAGTGTTGTCCAAATGCTCCTGGAGTTCTGGCAGCCTTGGGGCCGTGCCCATTCCTGGGGAACCTTTTCAGTGCCCAGCACCCTCTGGGCAAAGAACCTTTCCCTGATATCCAGACTGACCCTCCCTGACACAGCTCCAGCCACTCCCTGGGTCCTGCTCCTGGTCACAGAGAGCAGAGATCGGAGCTGCCCCTCTGCTGTCCTTTGGGAGGAGCTGAAGCCTCCTGACCTCAGTCTCCTCCAGCTGAACAAACCAAGTGTCCTCAGCCTCTACTCCGATGGCGCCTTCAGAGCCTTCACCATCTCAGTGTCCTTCCTTTGGACACTCTCTAATAGCTTTATATCTTTCTTATATTGTGGTGTCCCAAACTGCATACAGTAATACTTGTCCTAAATGCTGATGCTCATTTTGGAGAAATAATTTGGGTTAACAAGACTTAAAGCATTACCCTGCCTAGTTTAGGAAACATGACTGTGTTTTTTAAAAGCCTCTGTGTCCTTTACTCAAATATCTGCGAGAATATTTAAGCTCTGAAAATCAGGGTGTGGTTTTTTCAGTGCAGCATCCCTTTTGTTGCTTTGCATGACTGTACGTACTATTAGAAATGGGTACTTTTGATGCTTTTCTCTAATTAACTTTTAACTGTTCCCTAGTTCTTAGTATTTCAAACACATTTATTCTCCCAACATGACCCACCTTTTGGGGACATCATGGTACTTAGTTAATGATTACTGACAATTCTATTTACATATATATATACAATGAACACTACATGTATTCATTACATAATGATGTAATATTATATGTTCTTTACATGCATATAAAATATATACTCTGTGTACAACATATGTGTATCTATTTGTGGAACCATGTACAGGAATGTTTGCAAAGTCAGAGGTGTTTTAACTGTAAAGGAAAGGTAAATGCAATCCTGCTGGATAATCTAGTAACAACAGCCAAATAAGTCAATCTTTATTCGCAGACTTCTTTCCTTGTATGCCTGGAAACATATTTTACATAACACTTAAAAAGCAGGACATTCATGACAAATGTCATTAATCTCAAACTGCTAAAAGTGCAATTTCAGTGACAGGACTTAACATTTACAGCATCACAAGTTTCCTATGCTATTAATGTCTTAACATTCCCTACCCCACTGACATGGGCAATATTGATATATGGAAACAATTCGGAAGTCTGTTAAATTTATTGGTGGAAGGAGAATTCAGTGGGCCTGGAAAACAACTTCAAAAATACCTCATTTTTCAATAAGTTAGGAAAATAGACACTGTGTAAAGGGTAAAACCATTTATTTATTTTTTGACTCAGAAATTTTTAAACTTTTTTGGATTAAAATGACTGAATTTTCCGTAATTTACTGTATGACATAATACCAGCAGACAGGATCCATATAGAGATAAAGCTCTACAAATCCAGGCTGAGAACCTTGACATGATGCATTTTTAACTGATGCTAACGGCTTCCCACATCCATCCCCCATATTCAGGATGACTGACATATTGTCAGAAGCAAAAGAGCTGCAGATGAAAAATTAAAAGTAAACTTGTGAGATGCAATAGCAAAAGTAGGGCTGTCCTCAACTGTGGAGAACAAAACAAGTGCCATTAGTGGGAAAATGCAAGAGCTCTGTTAAGAGATTCCACAAGTTTTTTTCAGAGGTCCTTTGGGAGATGTTGAAATCACTACAAAATGTCCAGCAGAGTTGCTGGTCACACTGGAGGTAGCAGCAGTGCCCTTTGCTCTCCATGTCATCCCTGAGCTGCAGCATCTTCCTGAGGACATGGTGGGTGTGGCAGTCCAGCACAGCCCTGTTAGCACCAGTTCCCTGACCCTGGGAACCCTCCTGTGCCCCAGTGCCCATGTTGGGGGTCCCTCACCCCAGGGACCCTCCTGTGTCCCAGCGCTGACACCAAGGTTGTGTGTTCCATTCCCATATAGGCCATTTGCTTAAAAGGTGGACTCCATGATCCTTCTGGGTCCTTTCCAGCTCAGAGTCTAGACTCTGTGATGCTGCAAACAAACTAATGGGCTGGGGACTCCAGGGAACCACTCCACCCTCTGTTCTTAGTCTGTACTTTGGATCTCTGTGTGATTATTACTCCAGAGGATTCTCACACAGTTACAGCCTTTGCAGTTGGTGCTCTGTCCTCCCATTTTAATAAAACATAGATAAGGCTGGACACTTTTTAAAAAGCTAAATATATTATATGACTTTTTGGAACAGGGCACTTTACACGGCAGTTTTACTGCCATCTCAGCAAGTGTCATTTTAGCATAATTGCTTCTCAAGTAATACAGGATGGTTGCAGGTACCTATTATGTAACCACAGAAAAACATTAATAAAGAGGCCTTTTCCAGCCTTTTGAGGGATTTCTTTTTCAGGCAATGAAGAATCACTAGAGCTAAACTAACCAATGTCAACTTTAATGTGGAAAATATTTTTATCAGTTGCTTTGATACCAGGAAATGTAGGATGATTTTTCTTTTTTACCCTGAAGAAAAAATTAATTAGCAAACCAATTAATCAGAGGTATGGAGCTCTTGTACCAGTATCGGTGTTTTGGATAGCAATTTATGAACCTGGATATGTGTAGGTGTCTTTTAGAGCCTTTGTTTGATATATTTCTCATTGTTCTCTCACATCCAGGAGACACTTGACTGCAGCAGATGCCCAGCCCGGTGCGCTCTTCTAGAACCGCCCACCACCTCTTGGAGGTGGGTCCCTCTCTGTGCTGCTGAGTTGTCCCCTTCTGTGAGGGAAATTGATAAATTTTAACCACATCATCATCCCATCTAAACTGGTACCAACTAAGAAGTAGCTGCCATTTGACTGAAACCCAGTGTTTTGCTAAGGTATATTTACTCGTGTGTACAGATGCCAGGAAAACCCAGGCCTGGATAGTGTGTAATGGGTGATGCGGCATAATCCAGGTGTCGGGGAACAGCATTACTGAGTGAAAGGTAACAGCGTCAGTAAGTTTTGGGTACTGTCAAGCACAAATTACTGCATAGTTTGCTATTATCATCAGCTTTATTCGCCTCTTTCAGCATTTCACATCAATCTCAGTGCAAAGTGACAGGCAGCTGGGGGATCTGAGGGCATTACATGAAAATTTTACAGGCCACAGAGAGAATAAATGTTTTCCATCTATCTTTCTGTCAATGGCCTTGGGAAAAATCAGCTGCAGGTAAATAACATTCAGCTCCACCAGGCATCACCACTTCTATCTGAGGAACATGAATTCCAGGAGATAATGAAGTTTGGAATAACTGCATTCGGGGGTATTGAGGTGGGGGGTTATGCACAATATTAAGACCTGGCCCATTGCCTCCACCATCTACCGTGGTCTATCCCACCCACTGGGGAATTGCTACTGGCCTTCTCGCTTATTGAAATATTGAATTATTATTACCAAAGTTTGGATGGCCTGTGTATCTTAACTGCATAGCAAGCATGTTTACGTGAGTTGTGAAAATTGTCAGTATGTGGACAGCAAAAAAGTTGTATCCTAATTTATATGAATTAATGCCATGCATGAAGTTCAGTAAACTAGATGACTGTTTCACCCATGGCAAGGGTTAATTACACAACCAAAACAAGTCATTACCGTGGTAAGAAGAGATTTCTCCAGATATAAGTCACAAATTGAACTGCAGAATTTGTGATTTCGGTAGCAGTTAAAGAAGAATCAGCTCTTGGAAAGAGCAAAAAATTCTGAGTAAAACCATAATTTTTCCAGTCTGTTAAACCGGTTGTAAAAACCATGTTTTTTCCAGTCTGTTAAACCACTTTGTATAAAGAAATAACTGACCATTTTGGGGATGAAGTGGTGGTTGGGGTGTCCTAGTCCTACCACTCAGTATGTGGATGCTCTCATCTTTAAGGCTGAAATGCTGTGTATGCTCTGCTGCTTTGTGCAGCATAACAGAATCTCAGCTCCTTTCTCTGAACCCCTGGGAGTCAGTGGGAATTAAATTGTACATGTGGAAGAGGGTGAATATGCTCCTGTGCCTATTACTAATTCTTACTTTTGGTCCTGCCAGCATCTGTGGATGCACAGCAGTTGCTCTCACTGCAGTATCGGACCTGGCATCCCTGGCCCTGCTCAGCACACGTGTCCTGGAGCATTTGGTACCCTGGCACTGCCGCACACGCAGCAGCCCAGTGCTGCTCCCAGCTCCTGGTGAACATCCTGGTGCTGTGACCGTGCCATGTCCCACGGCTGGGGGATGGCAGAGCTCAGCACCTGCAGCCCCATGAGCGGTGTCTGGAGCTGAGCCCCGGCACAGGTCACAGCTGCTGACTGCAGTGGGTGCTGAGGTGGTGTGGCATTCCTGACCCCTGCACTGTTGCAGGTTGTAATGCCTGACTCAGAAACAAGTGTTCTGGGTAGGGATAGAAATAATCAAGGAGCTCCTTGGCTAAATTTGGAGTTGCTCCAGCTTTGAAAAATAAAAAAGAACATGAAAAGCAAAGTCAGAATCCCTCTCAATACATGGGACAAAGTGGATTTTGAATGTTCCCTTCCATTTCACATCTGGTCCCTAAACTACTTTCGATCTTGAATTGGACAGGGAAACTGAGGCCACAGCAGAAAGTCTGGGGAGTGATATATCTAAATTCCTAAAAGGGAATTTAATCCCTAATTTACATGCAAAAAACCTATATGCACACACTTATTTTCCATGAGAAAATTGATAAGAAGAGGCAAGAAATGAAAAATTGTAGAGATGTAAATTGCACAAAAATTATTTAGGTTAATCAAGACCAGAGGTGCCTTTGATGATCTTCAAAGAGTACAAAAAGATGGTGCTGTGAACGGAGAATGAGATGACAGGCAAAATTCAGTTTTGATGTATGCAAAGTAATTTGCACAGAGGAATTAATTGGAACAATTTATACTCCTGGCTAGGCTCTAAATTAACTGTAATAACCCAGAAAAAAAGATCTTTGTATCATGAGAAATCTCAAAGACTTAACATGTAGGTACTTTCTAAGAAGCAAGAGCCATTAGAATGCAGAGGGAACAGGATAAAATAACACTGGAAGTGCTGGGAAGCTGTCGAAGAAATAATCTATTCAGGTCAGTGTGTCTCAAAAGGATGTAGATGGAATAGCTGGATTCAGAGATCAGTTCTGGAAATGACTAAGTGCTTGGAGAGAATTTACAGGGTCTGCAGGGCTGAAATGGCCTGAACATATTTAGATGAAATGATTGAATAGGAGATCTGATAAACATAAGAAGTAATGAGCAGTGTTATGAAATCAAATTGTAGGTATCTGCACGTCCTTTATCATGGAGCAGAAAACAGGAGGTCTGTCATTGCACAAAGGTGGGAGCAAGTTTAGGAAAATAAACACAGGGAGGTAGTTTTCCACACTGTTCGCTGGTGAGACTCATTGCTGGAAGCTGTCAATAAGGCCAAAACCTGCATCAGTTACAGGAGATCAGGCATTCATGGGGATAACAGGAACCTCCAGACCTATTCCAGTGAAGATTAAAACCCAAGCAAAATCAATTGCAGTGGATAAAGGTCTTTATGACCCAAGGCTTGAGCTGGGATCTAGTTGGTGTCCTAGACACCTACAGCATTGGCAGGGTCTGAAGGGCACCTGCTTTAGCCCCGTTCTGAGGGAGATGATTGTGGGCACAGCAGGCCTGGAGAGCCGGGGGTCCTCTGGGAGTCCCGGGGGGCAAAAAACAGGGCAGAGACCAGGACAGCAACAGAAGAACTGGTCCCACTCAGGGCTGAAATGGTGCCTCCTGCAACCCTTGGTGTGGGCACTGGGATGTGAGAGGTGCTGCAAGCTGCACACCTGTGGGCAGGAGGTTCTGTTTGTGCTGCAGGGGTGTCTGCCCGCCCGGGCAGCAAGTGCACCTGTGGGGGCTGCAGGAGGAGCAGACCCCCACAATGGTCCCCACTGCTGGTGCACTGTCTATACCCTGAGGCAGAAAGAACCACCACAGAAAAGACAAAAGGTCAGAGGTCTCCCAGTGACCAGCTGCTCACATGGGAAAGGTTTTGTTTCAATGGTTGGAGGACTGCAGATAATTTCAGAGGAATTGGGAGGTTTGGCCTCTAGCCTGAGTTTCTCTACTACCAGTAACATGAATTTCCTTTCTTCTCTGTAGAAAAGAAGGAAAAAATCAAAATCTGCCAAATGGATAGACCAAAGTCATTGAGGAGGAAAGTTCTGAATTTCTTTAAGCTTCAGTTCATAGCAAATAATGAAAATTTGAAAGAATTGTTGGGAGGCAAGGGTTAAAACCAGAAGATTTGGCAAGGAGGAAAAATTAAAGTGTCATTGGAGCTGGGAGCACTAAGAATGTTGGTGTGGGAAAACTCTATTTCTTATGTCTAGTGTTGTTCATCCTCTGCCTGTTTTGAGAAGTAAAATTCCTGTGTAGAGAAACCACTCTTATAGACATGCTTGTCTTCTGCTGGGAGAGAGATCATAAAAGCACAGCCTTGTGATAAACTGTGTGGAGCCTTTTAATACATCGGGGCAGACAGCAGTTCCCCCCCACTGCCTGCTGGGGTGGGTTGAGCCTGACAGAGCCTGTGTCTCCATGTGTCTCTGCCCACTGGGATGAGCTGAGCATAAGGGAACCTGTGTCCTGTGTGTCTCTGCCACCCAGCGTTGTTAGTGAGGTAATGAAATAAATCAACTCTGCATTTCAGCTGTGGTTTGGTGGTTGCCGTGGTTACCTGTATGTGTCAATTCACACACACGCAGAGAATTCCCCTTCATGTACAAACTCTAACAACACCTTAGTTTGACTTTTGAATAAACTAGAGAAGTCTCAAAAAACTACTCTGAAGATAATTTCTTCATCTCCTTTGACACAATTTATCATGTATTAGTTTTAAAAAAAATTAATTACAGTACATTATGGAATGATTGGCACAATGTGTGGTACCTGTCATCACCACGACTGCTGTAGAAGGGACCCACCAACTGGTTGGAGTTTCAGTTTCCTCAAACTTTAGCAGGGAAGGGAAATACAGGAAATCTCAGAAATAAGATCTATTTTCTGAAGTGTTTCCCTATGCAAAATCACTCCCACTGGCATTTAAATGTAAAAAGATCTGTGGTGCCTTGTTGGGGGAGGCATGAAAGGATGGTGTCATAAGGAACACTTGCTCTGGAGTTTGTTAGACTCAGCACTATCAAAATGAAAATCACCCATTTTGTCTTGTCTTATGTGGTAAATATTGTGCTTCAGAGTAGCAAAGTTTTGCTCTTTTATTTTTTCTCCCATCCTTAAATGTCCTTTAAAGCCTGTGCATTAGTCCATTGTCTAAATTCCAGCTTCCTCAGTCATCAGGACAGCTGACCAAAGAGGCTTCTGTGGGGAAGGATACCGAGGGAACTCTCATCCCAATCTTGTACCATCCTGAGAGTGTTCCTATGTGAGATTGTCCATTTTTCTGGTCGGAAGAGCCTTTTTGCCTCCAGTCCCAGTGGAGGACAGTGAAAAGGTCAGTGTGCCTCTCCTGGCACTTCCTGCTCTCCGTCAGCACTGGGGAGGAGAAGGCAGGACTGGGTGGGCTGAGCACGGCTCCCAGTTTGTGTTTGGGACTAAAGGAGGTCCAAGCAGAGTGGTCACACAGCAAGGGTGAGACACTGGAAGCTGCATCCCTGAGCTAGCAGCATACAGGGACTTAAAGCTGAAAGAGGGAAATGGACCAGAAAGTGCCGTTTTAGTTTGGAAGTGGTTGCTAGAAAATACGGGAGAAGAAAACTGAAGGGAATAAAGCCAGTAGGTCAGTGCTGTGGTAGGGAAGGAACTAAGGCTGGTGTTTCAAACAACACATTCAGTGGTCTTGGAGGCAGGAGAAAGGAAATACTTGAAGTATCTAAACTGAGGCTGACAGCCTTGAAAAACTCCTAAGGAATTAAGAATAAACTCATAGACTCCTGTGGAGACACAGCTTGTAATATTATCGCCTTTAACTTCCCTGTAGGCTTGTGCAGAAGAGATATTGAAAGCTGAAGGACAGATCAAAGCATTTTAAAATATTCTCTTCTTTTTTGCAAAATTACACAGGCCATTTCTGTTATACGTAAATTAAGTGTTTTCCATTGTGGTAATGCCTAAATCTCCTGCCTGTTTTATTAAAAAACAAGTAAATACAGGCATGAGATTTCAGAAAGGCAAACCCAAAATCGCCCTCTGTCAGCTGCCTTTCTCTCAGCTTTAGTCCAGTCTCTGGCTCATCCATGCTGGGATCTTGCAGCAGGGTGTAAGTCAGAGCTGGGCAGCTCTGCTCTGCACACTGGCACTGCTTACTGTGCTACCCCAAGGCCAAGAGGGGACTCAACCTCCGACGCTGAAATCCCCTGTTTCATCTCAAAGATGTCAAATACTCGGTGGGCACTAGGCTCTGACATCACATGGAAATCACTTCAGTGTGTGCTCCAGATCACATAACACACTTCTGGTGAGACACATATGCCGTTAATGACGCATAATGAATATATCTTCTAAAGGATGTGCAAGATTTATTCCTTCATTTATTTGGACACCTAAAAAGTACAACATCTATGCTTCGAGCAGTGGGACAGAGAGTGAAGCTGATCTGGATTTTTTTTCTTCTCTCCTGCTTTTACCGCATTACTGTTTTCTTTACAATGCGATTATATGAGCAAGCAATTGGATTACTGAGAGCATCCAGCTCACATTTTCTCTTTTGAAAAGAGCTGTGAAAATCTTTATACCTGTGCCAGGAAAGAAATAGAAATGCCATAAAGTAAGTGTCTAGTCTTGTATCTCTGCAATCTGATTATCCATGTAAGTGCACTTATGTTCAAAAGCACTATATTTCCCATTTCTTTATCTAGCTGTTTCTCAGAAAGGTATTTTCTATTTCATGTGTTTGAAATATCTGCTGGTGAAGGATGTCCTTCATGGCAAGTAATTAGCTTTGTGAAATGCTCTGCCTCCCTTTTCTCAGAGCTCTGTCCCTGGGGTTCCTCTCTACAGATGTCACAGGTGTCCATGGAGGAGCCCTCACATCATCCCTCTCTATGCCAGGGATGTGGGTGCTTTTGAAAGCAGAAGTCACTTAATGGACCACTGCTTTAAGTGTCTGTGGTGAGGGCAGTGAGTGTGGGTGTGGATTTTCCCCCGAAAGACAGCAAAACAACAACTCTGGTAAATTTCTTGGAAACAAACTGTTTTGAAGGATGCTACTTGAATAAGAGAGACAAAATCCTACCAAATTCCTTGTCACAACCCCAATACTCTCTGAGAAAATAATGCTTTATTCTGTTTAGGTTTTTTCATTACTATTTTTTATTGTACAATCAGTTCTGCCCCAACTCTAGTGGCTTCTTTATTCAAGAGAGAGCAGTGGATAGCAGTAGCCAGGAAGGGCACTTGTGACTGAGAGGGTAAGTGTGCTCTGTGCCAAGGCTCCAAAGGGCTGTGGTGGGGCTGCCTCAAGCCAGCCAGAGCAAATAGAAAGAGGGGACTGGAAAAGCAGGGTAATGATGATAATGGAGTTGCACAAAAAAGTCCAAATCTTGAGTGGTAATATTGCTGAAGATGACAGGAAGTAAAGTTACTGGCACAGTCCATAAAACAAAAAGTGTACAGATTAAAAAAAATACATCTTAAAAAAACCCGCTGCTTCCAAAAGCCTGCTGAAAATGTTTAGCTTGCTGAAACAGAGAGCAGAGGAACACATAATCACAAATGAACCTAGTTTCAACTTTTTTAAACCACATGATTCTCTGGCAAAGTGAAATGAGAAATTAAATACAATGATAAATTCTGTAGTTAACCAAAGGGAATTATTGACCAAAGCTGAGAAGAAACAGTGAGATATGGAAGAAAATGTATTGATTTTTCTTTGTCTTGTTTTTTCTGTTTCTGGGTGCGCAAGCTCTTTTACTCAGATTTCAGAGTAAGACGCAGGAGATGCATCATTCTTCTAATTGGTGTTTATTATTCTCTTATCTAAGGTACAGCTGCACGGAGTGTGCCTCTTAGCAGGATGGAAAGATGGCCCAGAGTTGTAATTTCCAAGGCCATTTAAAGTCCAATTTACCCAGTTAGGGATTGCCAAATAAAATGTTTTTACTTATAATCTGATAACTAATTATTCATGACCTGCACTGCAGGTTTTTTGACCCAATAAAAGAACACCTAGGTTTGTGAAGAAGAAAGAAGAAAGAAGAAGTAAAAAACCCACACCCAAAATCCTCAATTTTGTTACATGCGTATTATTATATCCCATAAACCTAAATTCTCTACATTTCTACATATTCCACCTAGTGACATAACTTTAATTACACAGCAACAACCTCAGTGCTATTACATAAGCCTAAGGTCAAATGCGGTGTGCTTTTGAAGTTCATTACCTGTCAGCACTGAAAGATTGAAATTATCTGAACCCAGGGCTCCAACAAAAATGTGTTTACTAACAGGCAAAATATCAGAAGAAAGTAAAATCTATCACTTTTGCTCAGAGAGGTAAATAAACCTACATCCAAGACTCCGAATAAATCTGAGCCACTGATGGAAAATGTGTACCCAGCCAGAATGTGGAACAAAGTACTGCAAACAGTGGGAAGACCACAGGAAAGATGGACCTGATGTCTTGTGGCTACAGCGTTGGTACCACACAGGGAAGCAAAGAGGAAGCCTAGGCATCCTGTCAGCAAAACAGTGGAAATGTGTTACTACTGCAAGAGATATTGGCTTTAACTGGTGATTATTATTGGTTTGCTTAATTTAATGTTTTAACTGATAAATAATGTCATTTCTTTTCCATTTATTTGTCTATGCCTAATTGAACAGGATTAAGTGAGCAGTACAGATAATGAGGGTTACTGGTCTGAGGTTATTGTGCTAACTATGCAACTGATTCTTTATGGCTATGGGGTTACATTCATTAACTGCCTTCCCTTGAGCAAAGCCAAAGTACACTTTCTGCATGTGAATTGACTCAAAATGAATTCAAACTGGTACCTCAAATTCTTTGTCTTTCATATACAGAAGGGGAATAAAACGGATTTAAGTATTTTCCTTAAATGTTTGTTAAGATTCTGTTTTATCAGTCTCATGAATAAATTCCTTTCCAATTTAGATGTGCATATTTTCTACTTTGTCTCCGTATCATCTTATTGGCCCCAGCAGGAATGAAACCAGAAACCAGATCTCTTCTCATACTAAACTGAACTGGAAACCAATAATGTTAATCACTGGCTTGATTGCCACTTTCTGCAGTGCTGCTCTGGAGAGCTGCTCTTCTTTCCCCATGCTGAGCTGTGCGGGGCGGGGTGGGGGGAGGGGTGGAGGAGGAGGAGGAGGAGGGGGTGTGGGAGAGAGACGACAAGGTGTTCAAGATGCCCTATGATATATGGACATGTCAAATGGGCTCCTGAGTGAACCCTGTAGACAAATTGTAGCCAGCTGAATTCTGCTAATGGTATTCTTTTGTTGGAGTAAGTTTGCATAATATTAGTAACTAAAACTGAACTAAAGCCTTAGGCTGAAGTTATCTTATCTTAGACTGGACTTATCTTGAGCTCTTGCTTAGTTATGTAAAAGACAGCCCTGAGGCCAATGCAAACTGGGAGATAAGGAAGCCACAATATAAAGTCAGCTACTGATCCTCTGTGAGACAGAGGAAGAATCCAGTAAGGTGCTAGAAGACCCCAGACCAAAAATCACCTTTGGACAAAGAGGTGCAAGGTGTGTGAGGAGTGGGTGAAAATCAGGTGCATTGACTGTCAGGGTATAAAAGGTGAGGGATTCCTTTGTTTGGGGTCTTTCCCTGGAGGCACCCAGCTCCAACCTTTCCTACCACCATACCAGTCAAATAAATTTGACTTAAAGCTCAAAACCCTGCTTCGGAATACCCAGGGCAGAGAAATTTCTGCATCAGTGACCTCACCTGCATCCCCACAAAGACCAGCTGAAGGCCCATCTCTCCAGGGACCCTTTGGGGCTTCCTCGTAGCAGCACACTCAGGGTGTTCAGAGGGCTCCCAACACATGTCTATCAGCACATATGACTGTCTGGGTCAGCAGTAGGGAGCTAGTCATTAATATAAGATAATATAATAATGTAACACACCCTGTCTCCAGGTCCCAGATAAAGTAGTCAGGTGTTTAGATCACATCTTTAAACATTCTGCTCCCCGAAGCTAGTGGAAAGTATTCCTATTTACCGATTACTTTAAACAGGCATTTCTGAGAGTGTCTATAGCTTTAGGGATGCCTGCTTTCATTTGTGAAGGAAATTGTGGTGTTTTTCTCCAGGATGCATTTTGGCTTGTCAGTAAACATCACAGTGTCACCAGCCTGCTCTTGCCCCAAGTTGTGAACAGCACTGTGCAACTTGTGACATGTGATGTTCATGCAGATCGTTTGGTACAGTCTGAGAAACTTAAAATGAAGTTCGAAAGAGACTAGAAGAGATTATTTTAACGAAAATTTCTAGTATTTTTACTCTGGACACAGCAGCCCCTGCATCTGGCACAGGCTGACCAGTGGCCCTGGCCACCACATGCCCAGAGCCAGCGGCTGCTGCTGCCAGAGTGGACTTAACTCCACTGGCAGAGCAGATTCATTGGATTCAACTAAAAGCACTTTAATAATAAACCAGGAAAACTGACTGGGCTGCTTTTGGAAGCAGGTCTTCTCTGCAGGTACTGCTCAACCTCACTAACAGAATCTCTGCAAAGCTGTTTGCTTCCTCTGCCAGGGAAGGTTTTCCCACAGATGTTGAGGTAGCCTAAACAGCAACTAATTTGAAAGCTGAAATGGAAATATATATATGGTTCATGAGGTACAAAAGTCCATGGATATCCCAGACAAGGCTGGATTTATTTTTACTGCTAAGAGCTATTTAGGCTCCAGGTTGTTATCAACTTGCAATTCTGAATGTTTTGATTAGTGCTTGAAGTCTTATTACTTGGTTTGCAACATTAATGCCTGCAGGAACAATGACTGTGCTTTGGAAAACTCATGTTTATAGAGCTTTTAAAACATATAATCTACCTCAGAGAAGATTAAAGTGTTGCTCCTTTCCTTATCCAGGAATTGACAAAAATGTAACAGAATACATTTCAGCAGGAGTAGCAGAAGAAGCGAATATTATAAATTCCAGAGCCAAATATTATGATTTCTTGTTCTCAGGTACCCATGAATTTTCCAGACAGATGTGTGGGCCAGGCTTTCCCATGACACTATCTGTTCGAATGAGTCATTTCTGGCTGTTTTAAAGGACTACTAAAGATATTTTTTCATCTGTACTCCTTGTATATGGTAGTGAGGGTGGCCATGGAAGTTATGCATCCAGAACACCCCTGTGGGAAGAGAAAATGTTTTAGATTGGTTTGTTAATGAAAAGAACTGCAAACAGAGGCTGAAACCATTAAGAAATATGTTTTGGTAGAGCACACAGAAGGGATGTGAAGATGTGTGAGACATGGAGGCAGGGACCACCCACCCATGCGAGGGGTGGGAGACACCAGTTTGTGCTTACCCTCACAGAAGGGGAAGTCACACACCTGAGCTGCTACATGCTCCGAGAGGCAGCTTGTTTTCTTTTTACACAAAAGACATTAAAGCAAAGACTCACCTCTACTTTAATTTCCCTCCTGTCTCTGCATGGCTGGTAGATAAAGAGAGAGAGAGGGGTTGAGGGAGAGCCTGCACTGCCAGCAAAGAGTTGGTAATTTCAAACTGCCAAGTTTATGGTACCTCGGTGCCTGGTGTTTATTTTCCAAGTACCAGGCCTTGGAGGGCATAATTGACTTCCACTCCTGTTCCAAGCCATGCAGGGAGAGGCTGGGGGAGGATGTTCCAGAGGAAGCAGAAGAAGTGAGAAGCGTCTACTGAGTCAAGGCAAGTCAGCCCTTTGCTGTGCAGGTGAGGACATAATCCTGCTAATCCTATGGATGGTTCTAGGGAAGGAAGCCGCAGAGCACACTCGGCTGAACATCTTGACTTCCACTTGCAAAATGCTAATAGGGTGCACAGGGCTTTTCTTCAATCACAGCTTATTCAAGTGAGACCTTAAATTATAATTAGAAGTAGGATGCACTTGTCCTGTGCAAATATGATAATTGGTTCATAAATGTATAATGCTGTTAATTAGCGTGTGATCTCTTGTAACACAGGAATATGTGTTGCTGTCTCCTGAGCCCCTGAGGACAGGATAATGAATCACAATTCAGTGCTCCCACAGTACTTGGAAAGACCATCATTCACTCAGTTCAGGCTGTTTGGAAACTTTGAGCAAAGTTAAGAAGAAAAGAGGAGTCTTTGCAAGGCTGTATCTTTCTTGCTGAATGGCTAATAATCGTCTAGTTAGGAAGACAGAAATATTTTTCTGTTCAACAGAGGGAAAAAACTCTTTTTACTCTTTGCATTACTCTCTGTCACATCCAGTGATCTATGGTCACATGAGTATGACTGAAGAACATTCCTATTTGTATCCTAGAATGAAAGCTGTTGTATAAACCCAGCAGTTAAAAAAAGATGCAAGAAAAATGTAGTAACACACATGTGCAGGACCATGTTTAATATCAGCTCTAGTTGCAGGAATACAGAAAGTCACATTGGAAGCATAAATATATGGGTTCCAAGAACAAATGGCTCCATCCAGAAGACTTGTAACATTCAGTGTGGTGTCATTCATTATTCATGTAGCCGTTCACTTTGTTTCTCCTCAAAGTTTGTTTGAACAGTTGTTTTCACTTGAAAGATATGCTCAGAAGCAGCTGCAAGCAGTTGGAGACTTAGCTTTTGTTCTGCATCCACATCGTGATGGAGATCCAGGGACTTTTACTCTGCTTGGCTCTATGACATCAATTTGAAGTGGGTGTCATCTACTGTTTCCTGGTCTGAACAGATCTAAAAAAGGTAGCTTATTGCTCTCAGTGACTGAAATTCTGCTTCACCTTTAACAATTTTTGATGCTACCAAATATATTGATGGAAAGAATAAAGAACATAACTTGATTTCAAAGGAAAGAGAGCTTTATACAAACCCAGGGCACATCCCTTCCCTGTATGTTTTGTGTTACAGCAAAGCATCTTTGGCTCAGAGATGTGTTTGCATGGCAGAGCTGCCATCAGCCCCTCTGCCAGCCCTGCAGGCTTTGGCTTTCCAGCATCATAGAAGGATTATTCCTATAACCCATTCACACCCAAGACAGCTAAATTGTGTATTGTTCTCATGAGTTCACAAACCACAGCAAATCAACCCAAGCCCCACTAGAAGGAAGGAAGATGGGGATATTGTAGGAGAAAAGAGGCAGTGAACTGCCTATCCAGGAAACAAGGAGGCTGAAGGCAATGCTGGTAATTCCCCAGAGGGTGATGAGTCCCCCTCCTCAAGGTCTCTGTGGCACAGCAAGGACAACAGCCATGGGGACATGTGAGTGGTAGTGTGTGGAGGTTATGGAACAGTGATCAGTGTCCGAGCAGGGAATTTTGTGTT
This sequence comes from Dicrurus megarhynchus, assembly GCA_013399195.1. Lineage (NCBI taxonomy): Eukaryota > Metazoa > Chordata > Aves > Passeriformes > Dicruridae > Dicrurus > Dicrurus megarhynchus. The sequence continues at coordinate 29,687 of VXAD01003069.1, read as the reverse complement.
TGAATCCCCCCACGGAATTCACAGGATCACAGAATCCCAGAATGGGTCAGGCTGGAATGGACTACAGTGGCTCATCTGGTCCAACCTCCCTGCTCAACCAGGATCATCCCAGGGCACATGACACAGGAGTGTGTCCAGACTATTCTGGAATATCTCCAGTGAGACATCCTCTCTGGGCAACCTGTTCCAGCGCTTGGTCACTGCACAGGAAAGAAGTTCTTCCTTAAGTTCAGTTGGAATTCCCTGGGCATCCGTTTCTGCCCATTACGTCTTGCCTTATTGCTGGGCACCATGGAGAAGAGCCTGGCTCCAAAAGAAACCAGAACACTTGGGACTTTTCTGTAGTGATAGGAAGATGTGCACAGCCTCTGGCTGTTACTCTGCCCATGGGTTAAGGTCAGAAAAGGGATGATACAAAGCACTTTTCCCACAATTTGTTTTAAATGTACTGCATTACCTCAGCACTCATTGTAAAAAATAAGTTGTTGTGGTGCTCTTAATCTACACTCTGATGGCTGGTATTTGTCAGATTTACAGTTTTCATTTCATTTGTTGCCCCCATTTGTATAAAGAGAACAAATATCTCAGAACGGATAATAAAACATCCAGCTGAAACAAGTACTTGGTTTAGGGAAAGATTTCCTATTGCAGGACAACTGGATTTCTGAGAAGACATAAAAATATGGCTTCTGGAGAGCATCATATAAAATGAAAGTAAAAGCAAGAGAAGTTGCTGAAACAATCCCAGACAGATAATGGTTGAGTGTCTACTCCAGGAATGCACTGTGCTGAGGATAGAGCAAAGTGTATTTCTCAGAGTCCAAGGGCATGGGAAGAAACCAGACAAAAATAGACTTAGTGGGTTTTGTGGTTTTTTTGTTTGTTATACTGGTTACAATGCATTTACGCACCCCCAACCAATCTGCCACATATGACACCCCAACTGTGTAAATACAGTTGCTTTTTAAAGAGAAGATTGCAGGAAAACATTTGCAAAGATCTGCCTCTGGTTCTCTTGGCAGGGAAATCAGAAAGAGGGAAAAAATTAGAAAGCTAAGCAGAAGCCTGATTCCCCAAGCACTGATTTAATAACATCCTTCTGATGCTATTCATAGCCAGACTAGGTTCATTTATCTCATTGACCAGTGTGCTCAGCATCCCTCCTCACAACAGCTTTAGTGCCTTCAGGACTTTGAGATAAATCTTTTTTTATCAGGGAGACAGGTCAAAATGATTACACATAAAAGTGTGTAGTTTTAAGATAGACTCAGTCTTGTATTTTATTGCTCTGGAAATGATTTCCCTGAAAAAATCCTAAACCCAAAGCTGAGTGGCAAACTCAGGGGTTTGCTGCTTGGACAAACCCAGGAGGGGCCACAGGACACATCCATACAGAAAACTACAGCTCATCATGCACCTGTTCCCCATTCCACTGCGGGCAGTGAACGGGTGGGCTGAGCTGAGCTCCCCACAGGGGTGAGATCACAAGAGATCCAGCCTTTGGGACCACCTGAGAGCTCACTCCATCTGACGTGGGAGCCATGGCCTGGCTGGCACCACCTGCCTGTGGGCAGAGTGCCAAGAGGACACAAGCGAGTGGCTTTACCTCCTCCACAACCCACCTCTCATCTTCCCTCAGCCACACCAGCACTTGCTCAGCCACTTCTTTCAGTATTTGCAGAAAAGTCCAGGGATGAGGGGAAGCCTCTCTCTGATGCACTAATGCAGGGGACCCTTTTACTAATGACTAACAGAAGGAGGGTCTAGCCTTTATGACTCCAGACAAATAGTACTCCTGAGAAATTATTGGTCAGATTTCAGCTGTCAGCATGGCTTTCTTCTGGAAAGATTTATCTATGGATCTGCAGGACTGAGAGAGAGAGGAATTTTTCATTGCTTTAATTCATTCCCTTATGATTCCTTGTACATGTATGCATACATGTGCAGTGGCCACGTTTTTTAGACCTGCAGTCATAGAATAAAAAATATCCAATTGCGGTAGATCCAGTGAAAATTAAAAAAAAACATAAAGCCCATTTCAATACCTAACATTCCTAGTGTGTTCCTAGTTATGATTTTTTATGATTGTCTGGTTAGAATTAGGAAGCTTATTTTCCTTTAGGAACATGCAGAGCTGGCAGCGGTGAGGTAAGTTGTGGTGTTACAAAATGTTTGAACTACTAAGTAAAAAAGAATATAGAAATTATTAAGTAGAAACCTTCAAAATTGATTTTTTCTCTCTCTCTTTTGTGTCAGTCTTGATATCTCAGCAGCAGTTTTTATCTCTGAAAGCCAAAGAACCCTGGAACTCATCTCTGTCTTTGGTTGACTACAAACTCTCTGCAAATCCATCTGGGTCTCTGTTTATTCATTTGCCCTTAAAAGCATGTTCTGCTGTGCTTTCATTGAGATATACTCTCTCTCCTCATTTTACATCAATGCCCTTATTGATGCTTTTCTATATAACAATTGCAATAACATCTCAAACAATGCAGTTTTATTCTGTGTGTTTTCCTTTATCTTAACTTCACGGAATAAGTTCTCAGCTCTTTATTGATGCTCTTAAACTCAGCTGTCAGGCTTCAATCAATTAATTTGCTTTCTACAGCTTTGCAATGTAAGAATCTCTCTTCCATTAAAGACAAAGGGTTTAGGGAAATCTTGGTTCAGAGAAATAAAAAAACCCCCCAAATCTGCAGGAAGTTCAGAGAGTTCTAAGCCTCAGAGATAAACTTCTGAGCAACATTTACTACATAGTTGATATTTTGTTCTTCTTAGCAAGCCATTTATTTATAAAGAGGGAAAATATCATGGCAGGTCAGAAGAGCAGAGAATTAGTTTTAAAATATGCCGTGATGTCTGATGTAGACAGCCCAGCTCTGCTGCCATTGTGATCCTGTTCAAAGAGTGTAAGGGCTGGATGGAAGCCAAAGCCTTCTGTACCATCAGCATGAATGGTGGTGGTGCTGGCTCAGGGAAATCCATACGAGGAACATGCACTAACTTGAAGGGTTTGGTTTGTTTAAATAGTTAACATAGTGTTGTGAGTACTGTCCCAACACGGGGAGGGGCAGAGTTGCATACATGTATGTGCGTTTGTAGAAGTTTTCTCAGCGACAGCTGTGTGGTGGTGACGTGCAATGACCATGATCTGACATTTGGGCTTTTAATCCATTAGTCTTTGAGTGTTGCTATTTAAATGACTTTTCAATAATTCGTAAGAATGCCCTTTCAAATTCTGTAAGCTAAAGGAACTGAAAAGGCAAGTGTGGAGTGCTGGTAGAAAACCATGTGCTTATTTAAAGGGCAGTGGCGCCAATGACTTGGATTTAGCTGGATGCATTGCTTCTTAAATGAGACAAATTGTTGAAACCCACTTTCGTTACATACTAGTCTGTTATTAAAAGGCTTTAAATGTTCACCTCCCTTTCTATTTTCTTAGTCTGGCATCACCTCACTTCATCTCTGAGATGCTTTTGACTCATTACACTCCATGCAAGCAGAACTCATTCCTGAATCTTGCCAGCCCCCAAGTATTTTTCTTCTTGCCCATGTACCTGAAGCCCAGTAACACACTTCAGGAGGGGGAGTTGAAGAAATTGTCTGGTCAGTAAAAAAACCTTTCACTGCAGTATTCATGTCTTAACTGGAGATAATGGCCATGTGTGACACGAGCAGTGATACACCATCCGCTGAATTCTTGCATTTTTATCCCAAGGCTCAGCCATTCTGCAGCACCAAGGTCTCCGCCAAGCAGGCAGTAATTGGCTGTGACCTAATTAGATCCTCTAGAGACATGCCAGTGTGGCCTTCCAGACAGTCTCAATGAAAGGTAGTCCTCTTCTGATGCTGACGTGATCCCCTTCCCTTCCTTGCACAGAGGGGTATAAGGATTTCTGCCTGCCAAGGCTGACTGAAGACCAGGGGATGCTTTGCAGCACTTGGCCATTACAGCACCCAACCCATGTCTGAGCTTGTGGGGCCCAGGAGGTGATTGGCCCCTTTCCCTCTTTGTCATCATCCAGTCCATCCCAGCTCAAGGGCTGGGGCTGTGGCAGGAAGGAGATGGGTGCTCTGGCACTGTGGCCCCATGGGAGCCCCAGACCTCAGGGACTGTGGGGCTGGTGAGGGTGTGTGTTCAGCTCCAGGCCCTGCACTGCCTGCCCACTGTGTCCCCTGTCTCTCCCTTCCTGCTCAGCTCTCCCACCACTGCTCCTGCAGCTCAAACACGCCCTGGCTATGCTGCCTTGGCCTAGCTCTCAGTGGCTGAGGGAACTCTCATTTAGAAATAACTTCTGTGGACTTTTGACTCAAGCTCACCCTGCATGCGGATTTGCATTTCCACAAACTTTTAAAGATAATTTTTCTTCAAGTTTTCATTCCCTCATTTTGACCAGATGTTCTGTGCCAGGACACTGAAGTGGAAACTGGTCTGGGCATGTGCCTATCCAGGATGAAGCATCTTTTGCGGACGGAGCCTCAACAAAGCTGTTGTTAATTGCTGGGTTAGAGCGAAACAAGGTGTCCTGGGGTGACTGTATGTTACTTTGTTCCTTATCGTCTCCCCTATGCCCGACATGAATCCTGTGCCTTTCTGTGTCTTTAGAACTGCGTGAGAGAGAAAGAAAAAAAAAAAAGCCAGATGAACTTTTTAAAGCAGTTTGTGTTCAAGGACAGGGAGATAGCTGCTTCTGCGGCGGAGTGGAGGAAAGCAGCTTCTGGCTTTTTCCCGGTTCTTGGCTCCTTGGCGGCTTCTTCTTCTTCTTCTTCTGCTTCTTCTTCTTCTGCTGCTTCTGCTTCTGTTGCTTCTGCTTCTTCTGCTTCTTCTGCTGCTGCTTCTTCTGCTGCTCCTGCTTCTTCTGATGCTTCTGCTTCTTCTGCTTCTGCTGCTCCTGCTTCTTCTGCTGCTTCTGTGTCTGCTCCTTCTTCTGCTTTTTCTGCTTCTGCTTCTTCTGTTTCTTTTTCTTCTTCTTCTGTTTCTTCTTCTTCTTCTTCTTCTTCTTCTTCTTCTTCTTCTTCTTCTTCTTCTTCTTCTTCTTCTCCTCCTTCTCCTTCTCCTTCTCCTTCTCCTTCTCCTTCTCCTTCTCCTTCTCCTTCTCCTTCTCCTTCTCCTTCTCCTTCTCCTTCTCCTTCTCCTTCTCCTTCTCCTTCTCCTTCTCCTTCTCCTTCTCCTTCTCCTTCTCCTTCTCCTTCTCCTTCTCCTTCTCCTTCTCCTTCTCCTTCTCCTTCTCCTTCTCCTTCTCCTTCTCCTTCTCCTTCTCCTTCTCCTTCTCCTTCTCCTTCTCCTTCTCCTTCTCCTTCTCCTTCTCCTTCTCCTTCTCCTTCTCCTTCTCCTTCTCCTTCTCCTTCTCCTTCTCCTTCTCCTTCTCCTTCTCCTTCTCCTTCTCCTTCTCCTTCTCCTTCTCCTTCTCCTTCTCCTTCTCCTTCTCCTTCTCCTTCTCCTTCTCCTTCTCCTTCTCCTTCTCCTTCTCCTTCTCCTTCTCCTTCTCCTTCTCCTTCTCCTTCTCCTTCTCCTTCTCCTTCTCCTTCTCCTTCTCCTTCTCCTTCTCCTTCTCCTTCTCCTTCTCCTTCTCCTTCTCCTTCTCCTTCTCCTTCTCCTTCTCCTTCTCCTTCTCCTTCTCCTTCTCCTTCTCCTTCTCTTTCTCTTCTGGAACTGTGCAACAACACCAAAACATCATCTGGGAGGCCCACGCCACGGCCTGGAAGGGCCACACCCCAGCTCTGGAGAGAGAACAGCCACACTTACAGAAGGACTTTAAATCTTCCCAGGTTTCTCTCCACAGCGAGAGGTTTTATTATTTAGCATTATTATTCTTTTCCTGTGTGTTTGTTAAATAAATAGGTTTTTTTTCCCTATTCACTTTCCTCTGAGGAGTATTTCTTTCCTGAACCTGGTGGGGGAGGGGCAGTTGTTACCTGCCTTCTATCAGAGGGTATTTTCCTCCGAATTTGTCTCAAACCGGCACACGAGGGAAGCAAGAAATGAATACGGACTGAGAGCTGTCCTGGGCAGGAATCACAGCATCCACAAAATGTACCAGATATTTAGTAATGCATGACAGACTGGACAGAAGTGATAATAACCAGATAGAGAAAAACCTTAGCTGCTAAGAGAAAAAATACAATAATAGCACATATTTTTCTAGGTGTAGCCAACTTGTTCCTCTCCGACAGTTTCCACCTTCTCCATCTTTATAACTTGAACTCAAGGGTGTTTTCAGGTCTCATTCTTGCATCTTTGAAAACAAGACACCTCCATATAAGCAAGATTCTGCATGACTCAGGAGTTTTGTGAGGCTCCAGAATCAAAGAGATTAGGCAGTGCTTTTTCTAAGGGGAGAAAATAAAAAGTATTATAAATCCGAAGTATTTTTAGGGACTTAATTTTGTTGTTGAGCACTTTTACTATAGAGTTTCAACTGAGCAACTTATCTTCAGTTGTCCTTGGGCTGCACATTTTCTAATTTCAAGACAATTTTGGTGTTGGGGTTGGAAACAGCTTCACCTGATTTCTTGTCATGGCTTCCAAGAGAAGTGGCCAAAAGCGAGTAAGTGTGCGTCTCCCCACAGAACAGCGCATATCTTCATCAACATTGGCTTGAGATGCAAAGTTTCTCTTTACTTCCATTTAAAAATAATAATAAAAAAATCACCTTTTGACTCTAACTGACCTATTTAAGAGGCTATTAACTATGAGGATGAGGAAAATAAAATGCTATGTTTTCATTAATGTAGGCTTTTAAAAATTTTTGGAAATTGGGTCAAAATTTATATTGAAGTCTACAAATTTCTTCACAATTTTAAGTATAAAACACTTCAAAAATATCAGTGGTGTTAATGTTTTTTCATTGTTACTGATGTTTTATAATAATTTAAAAGACATTTTCCTAATGAGCTTACGATTGTCTTTATATCACATAATGAGCATTTTGCTGTCACTTATCGAACATCCTTCTGTCACTAATCAGTCCTCCATCAACCACTCCAAGTAGAGCTTTAACATGAAGTGAGGTATATGAAGCTTTTAAAACACTTTTCAGTCTATGTTTCATGATCTTGAAAAATAAATTAACATTTTTTGTCTCCAGTTCAGAGCTCCAAGCTCTAACAAGGTGATGGGGGGGGGGAGGGGCGGAAATGGACACACATTTAGAAGTAAATGAAAGGTTGATTCCAGCTATTTTGCCTACATTTAATTTTGCTTGGTGGACTAGAGTGAATATTTATGAACATAAAATGTTACTTTAGATACCCAATTCTCTTTCAGAAAAAAATTTCAAACAGAATACTTGATTTCAAAATTTGTAACACATGGTCCAATGTTCAGTTGTATCATCAGTCAGCCATTCAAGGATCAAGGGCAGTGTCACACTCCATGTAAAATTATGTCATTTTGCTTTTCTTATAGAAGCCCACAGTTTTGCTATTGATTCCAGTGGTGATTAAATAGGTGTTCAGAAAGGTCATTCTCAAGTAACATGCCAATTATAGTGGCAATCACTGAGTTGATGCTGATATGAATAAAATTTCTGATTTTTAGGGTTGTGAAGTGCATTTCTCTTTCAATTAGTACCTCATTCAGAACCTCAAGGTGTTCAAAGAGGAATATCATAGCAACAAACAAGCAAACACAAGAAAGTGAAGCTCTCCCCTGGGATATCCCCCCTTCTTCTGTGACCAGTAAACTTCTGCTATGAAAGAGGGCACATATGAGCTATTTCAGCGAGACACTCAGCAAAGTGTTCATTGTGATGAGACTGCGAGAAAGGAATAGTGCAAAAATTCAGATCTTGCCTATGAGCATGGACAATGGGCATTTGCTTACAGCCCTGAAAAACAGAGGTCAATTTTGTGGAGTCATTTCAAAGGAAAGACCCAAGCATGCTGAAGGTAATGTCAGGAGCAGAGAGGATTGCAAGCTGAGCCCAATGTCACACCTATTCTCCTGACAGCCTGGGCCTCAAGGCAGGTAGAGCCATCAGGACCTCGTCCAGATCTTGGCAAAGCTGCTTGTCCATTGCAGCTGTGACCATGGGCTGATGCCCCTCCCAAGCTTCCCTTTTTCCCTTTCCCCTCAAAAATTGTCTTTCTTTGTAGAAAAATGGGTCATCTCAGTCATGACGAGCCACAAATCACTGTGCTTTTGCAGGGACTGCGGTCAGGGAGCCCAAGCAAGAAAGCACAAGTGAAGCTCCTCCTTGGAGCCCTGGAGTTAGAGCTGCATCTGCCGTTCCACATCTTGGGACAGTTCAGCACTGAATCCTGAAGTCCTGCTGCCATCTCTACTTAGCAATTCAGTGCTCCCTGATGCCACCGAAGAGATTTGGTTTTTCAGTTTTGAGTATGTGTCTGGTGCAAGTTACACTGAAGCAAGATGCTCTAAGGTAAGATATTAGGGATAATAGTGAAAGAAGGAGCCCACTGTTTACTCCAAAACTTCCAGCATGCCTAAACACCGAAGGCATTTCCAGTCGTGGTTGACACATCTGTTAATAAGTCAGAGTAACTGGGCTTTGTGCACTTTCTGCTTGGCTGTAACAGGTAGGAGTATGTTTTAGGTGTTCATTTCTAATATTCATACATAAATAGGAGCATATGATCCCATCTAAAGATTTAGTTAGGGATTTTTAAAACATTTTGCTTTGAAATGTTTATGTTTGAAAGGTGAAAGTGTCTAATCTGTGGGTGGTTTATATGGGAAGGAGACACATAAGCTCAGTGGAAGCCCCTTAGGCATGTCTGACTCTTGGGCAGTTGACTGCCTTGGGCCATTGGGGAGGCAGCTGGCTTATACTGACACACTTGTGCTGATCACTGATAATGAATTTCCTCTTACATGCCTGTACCACTGTGGTGTGGAGTGGGGCTCACTGACAAGACAGTGGCATCCATCTGCCACAGCTCCGTGCCTACAGAATGGCTTGGCACTGGGGCTGCAGGGCCAGGGGCTCTGCAGCGAGCGGGCACATGTGGGGGGCGGGTGCTGAGGTGGCAGGCACCCCCCCCGACTTCCCACTGTCTCAGGACCCCCAACCCTGCCCTGGTCACCAGGCACTTCCAGCTGCCCTCTGGCCCTCCTCCAAGCTCTCCTGCCTTCCTCCCTTCTCACCCAGATTGTTCTTCGCATTTTATTGGCTTTTTATATTGGAGTTCTGTCTGCGTGAAAGCTCTGGTGGCCTGGGTAGATGCTGCTTTGAGATTGGGTCTTCTTATGCAGATGAAGAAATAAATGTCCTTAAAGAGCCTGAAGGCTTGCACAGAAAGATGTATACAGTATCAGCAATAAAGTACACAGCATATTGTGATTGTGGCATGCATTGCACTGTAAATAATTTTATTTGGATTCAGCAATGAGGTTTAACAAGAAAGTGTGAGTTTATTTATTGCTCAGAGTGACAAATTGCATAAACCAATTGAATGTTAAAGTGCAAATATTGTCTTGATAATAAACAAAGAACACATGTTCTGTCTAGTCAGAGTGAGCGTAGTATCAGTGACTGTGTTTTGCATGTTTCAGTGGTTTTACTGATGGACCACTCATTCATGTCTCTTCCAGGAATTTGTTTCAGCATTCCATTTTCCTTTAAAAGCATTTGAATCAGGCTTAAAAAGACAGGGAATAAAATAAAACCATCCCTTCTGCTTTCTCCTCAGAGTGAAATTTTCTACATCCACCCACAGAAAAGTTGATGTTTCCAAACTCCTGCACAGGAAATATATTGGAGTGGTTCTGGAGAGATGTTTGAAACATGCTAGTCATAATTTCTATCCTGTTTAGCCCTGCATTATTTGGCTCATTATATTTAGTTATTAGGTGTTACAGGTAGACAGCAACAACTACAATACAACAAAACTGGTAAACCACCTGCTGTGCCCCAATGAGGACTGGGTGTGAGTGGGAGCCTGTCTCACCTGCTGTGCCCTGCTCACACCACACAGGGACGCTTCAGACCTGAAACAACTGAGCACTGATGTGACCAAACCCCCCACGCCCACGGTAGGATGCAGATATGGCAAGGGGCTGCCCTGGTACCTTCACCTGCTGAAGTATCCAGACCAAGAGCCGGACAGACTGTTCACGAGGAGACCCCCACCAGCTACAATTGCAGGGGCTGACATCGCTCTGCAGATTGAGTGTGGGCTTTCCTTTTAACTTTTCCTGAAAGGAATTTAGAACCGATTGGCATTGCCAGAAGGTGTACTTGCAGGAGCTGTCATGTGCGTGACTGACTTACCTAGAAGTCCCAAAACAGCGCTGGGAAGATCAGGNGAGGAGAGGAGAGGAACCCTAATCTGCCTGTCTGCGAACCACAGTGAGGCATCTCAGGGCTGGGGAGGAGGGGAAGGATGGGCATCACCAGAGACCCTCTGCTGGACCCAGGTGCAGATTGGGGTGCTGGGACAAAGTGGCTATGCCATGCAGAGGGTTGGGTTTGAGGGACAATGACAGTGTTGGAGAAGGATGCATCATCCCAGAAGCGGGCATGGACATTAAGAGAGCATAAAAAGAAGTGGGTTGGCTTAAAGAGGTTTTTTTCAAATGTTTAACCCTGATGTTCCTTCACTGAGACACATTGCTGGAGTTGAGTTTCCATGCTTGTGTCTCTTGACTCCTTGGTCAAACACTTCTAGCATGCCAAAGAGGAGAAGTCGCTCTAATATGCTTTGCAGTAGCTGAGGTGAAGCTGAAGTTTTTTATTGCAAACAAAAATATCTGAAAAGGAAATTCAGAAGCCTCAATATGAGAGCCATCTATCCTTCTGTCCTTTCAAGGAACCCCTGCTAGGGATGGCTCATGCTAGGATGGGAGGATGCTAGCATGGCATCTTGTCACATGCCATCCTATCCTTACCTGCCAACGTATATAGTACATATACTATGTGTTGGGCAGGGTGTGTTTTACTGGAGAAGTTTGGAAGGTCATCCTGGAGCCTGATTTGATTGCCTGGCTAGAAAATCTGCCAATCCCTAGTGGCCAGAGTTTGCCTTTCAGGTATTCCAGCTCCTCTATCTTAACAGACATCCCTGAGCATGTGTGCTCCATAGGTATGTGTGCCAACCTAGCCTGGGCTCTGCCTGGACCTTGGCTCTTGCAGCATGTAAGCATCATGAATGGCACACTAGGTAAGTTAAAAAAGTCTTAGAGTCACTTTGCTGTCTTGGTAGACACGATCTTAAATGTTTTATATGTCTGTTCAAACCAAGAGAATGGTCATAAGAACAGATACATAATACTGGATGGAGACAAATAAAAACTTCATATCCCAGCAATGTTCTCAGTGCTAATCACATCCTGGGCCTGTACAGCTCTAACTGTATCGTCGGTGCTGTCCTGTCCTGTCTCAGAGTGGGCACTGAGCCTTTTGCTGGGCACCAGCCTCTTCCTGAGACCTGCTGCAGCTGAGGGGCAGACAGTGGAACAGTCATAGCCCCTGGCTCAGTGGGGGATATTATCCATTGCGTAGATCCTCGAGCATTTGGATATGTGTGGGAACAGTGCTGGAGGACACTTGGGAATTCCTGCTTTGTTTCAGGGCCGGAGCCAACGTTTCCTGTCTCTGGGATTCTGCCAGTGGCTGGAGAGGCACAGGGGCCTCTGCTCCTGGGTGATGCCAGCCTCTGCACTGCTGAATATTTCTCCATGCCAAGTTAAAAGAGAAAAGGAATGAGAAAGAGCGTGAAATACATGAGTGGGTTGAGCCACAGAAATGGGCACTCCATCATGAACACTGCTCAGCATCAGCACCATGGACGCTGGTGCTCAGCCATCTCTGTGATCCTGCAAACTGGGAGAAACATTTCACTACTGAACAAACGTCTCTGTCAGCAGCAGCTCAACCTAAGCATCGCTTCAACACCAGCTGGAATTTCCGTGTGAGGAGCCAGGCACACACTGTGCCACAGAGACAGGCACCAGTGTGATGTCATGGGTAAGTGTGTTACCGCTCCTTCCTGGCTGTGCAGATAAGATAAAATGCCTCTACCAGGCTTCTCTAATTGCTTTTGCACTTCATCTACTGCTGGGCAGATCCATAACATTGCTGGTAGTTTGGACAGTGATTTTAACCGAGCTAATGACGCTCTCCATTATCCTTCATGGGAGATGGCTGAGGGTGAGTTGAGTGATGTGAACCCCTTCATGGACTGTAACAGCAAAGGCCACTGCAGCCAGAGCACTTCCCTGTCACTTGTGGGCCTTCACAGCAAAGTGCAGGAGAGGCAGCAAACCAAGGAGGGATATTTCCCACAATCACCTTACACCAGGACTCATCCAGGGGCTGTGTGTGAGAAATCCAAAGTGTCTGCATGTTCCTCCCGGCTCTGTCCAGTTCATTGATATTGGCCTCCAAAGTGCACGGTGTGCTGGAGGAGGAGAGGCCACAGGCAGTGGCTAATGAAGCTTCAAGAGCAAAGCAAATCAGGACACAGGTGACTCACAGAACCACAGAATTGTTTAGATTGGAAAAGCCCTCTAAGATCATTGAGTCTAATCCTTCCCCAGCACTGCCAAGGTCACCACTGACCCATTTCCCCAAGTGCCACATCCACATGGCTTTAAAATCCCTCCAGAGACAGGGACTCCACCACTGTGCTGGGCAGCATCTGTCAGGGTTGGGCAACCTTTCTTTCATTAAGAAATTTTCCCCAATATCCAACCTGAACTTCTTCTGGCACACCTTGAGTTTGTTTCCTCGTGGATCACCCCTGTTTGTAGTGACAAGAATTTGCACTCCAGACTGGCACTGTGGCTGTTTGCCAGAGCTGAGGTGGAGCACTGAGACAGTGCCTGTAAGGAGAGACTACAAGAGCTTTCCTGGGGAAAACTGGAACACCTGTGAGCATGGAGGGCTTGCATGGAGGAAGTCTGCCTGGAGATCAGTTGAACATGTCCTCCAGCCAGAGATACAGAAACAGACAGAATGTCCCCCCTGTGTGTGGCAAGGGAACTGCTGGCCAATGAAAGGTGCCAGGGAATGGGAGAGGCTCTGCACACATTCATCCATGTGGTTATTAAACAAAAAGCAGCAAAGTGAGCAAAGGGTGATGATCTTCCTGGCAGCTGGTTTAGCGCCCAGTATAAGCTACAGGTTTTGCATGGCAGAAGTGCAATGAGGTGTGATTTTTTGTTTGTTTGTTTGGTTGGGTTTTTTTTCTTTAAATATGTGAACATCATGTTCCACGAATTGCATAGCAGCACTCCAGGGCAGGCACACTGAACAAGGTGCTGGTTTACATAGTATAGAAAAAAACCCCAGCAGATAAAAAAGGAAGTCTTTGTAGTGAAAGTTGTCATTGTAAGAACAGGGATTTTTCTTCACAGAATTCTAAGACGGTGGAACTGGTTTTTGTGAAGCAATCTGGCTTGTCTCTATTAGCAAAGGTGTCTCTTTTCCAACAGACTGAGTTCCAATAATTCATCTTACCGAACACTTTTTGGCAGGCAAGAAAGCACTTTCCAAGTCTGAAACAGGAATTTCTTTAACATTGCAGATTCTCAGAACAGGTCTTTAGAGCATTTATAGGAGAGGTGTAGAAGATAAGTGGTGTTTTCAAATGACTGGGTCAGCTTTATCAGTGTGTGTTTCAAATATCAGCAGAAGAGTGTAACTGGTGTGAAACTTGGCAGGAAAAGATTGGAGGATGGCTCCTACAGGTTCAAATAATCTGATGGTGTAAAATGTTCCCCATGTTCCTGACCACTTGTTGCCCATTGCATTTTCTGTCCCGGCCTCAGGTGAGTGCTCTCCCCTGGCACTACCAACTAGACTCAGCTGTGGCTGCCACCACATGAATAAAAACCATCAACTGGCAAAAGTCCTATTTTGTGCTTAATATTTGCATTTTTTACCATCAGGATGGTCAATTACTGGCAGGTGTTGTCCAGAGAGGTTGTGGGGTCTCTGTCTTTGGAAGTAATTCAACAGCTGACTGAATGCAGCCCTGAGCAAACTGTTCTGGGTGACCCTCCCATAGCAATGGGGCTGGAGCAGTGACCTCCAGAGGTCTGTTGCAACCTCCACCATTCTGTGATTTTGATGCTTCATGTATGAGAGGGAAGAAGACCTTGGTGGTGTTAACAAATACAGCTCTCACAAACCAGTATGGGGAAAAGGCCAGCGGGGCCAGTTCAGACCCAAGTGGAGGCTGCACTAGGGATGACCCAGCTGGCTGGGATAAAGAGGTAACTGTGGGAGCACTGGACTGAGCTGGGGGTAAAGGCTGCCCAGTTCATTCAGCTGTGTGTGCAAATTGCAATGTTCACACCTGTGTATTCCTGGTTGCACATGGGATCGGGTACTTGTGAGCACAGGAAACATCACGGCTCAATAAAATTAAACCCATAGCTGCCATAGACATGGACATTTACTCAAAGAAAAGGAAGGCACCACACCTGTGGGGGCTGGAGAACAAAAAGTAAAGACTCTGAAATGAAAGCAAAAGGCACAATGAAATTGCTAATGACATTCAAGAGTGGCAAAGGGCCCTGACTGTTAACACTGATGAATATTAATCTCTGGCAGTGACTCTGAGGGAAATGATAGATATGCACCTTAGAAGGCTGCAAAACAAGATCAGAAAGCAGCACATCAGTGGACAAGCTACTGGAATCATGCATATATCAGAAATTAATTTCTCCAGCTTAAGTTACTCGGTATATCACATAAAATGACATAACGGTCCTCTTTGGTTTTAAAACCCATGTTCTTAACAAAATGCAAGAATGAACAGTGGGATGTCTCCCTGGGATCTTGCATTATGCATGTCCTCTCTGATGGTGGAACTCTGCAGACAACATATGGATGATGGTTCATCGAGTGAAACTGTCTTTTATAGGCAATAATGCAAATAAATTGCATTATCAAGGTGCAGACTACATATTTCACACTCTTTTGAAATCCTTGGCCAGATTTCAGAATCATATTTTATTTTGCTGAGGTACAGAATTGTTTGTGTGCATTTCTTTCCCATTTCTGGTTCTCTTTCCTTCCCCATGCAGACACAGAAGAAAAGGTTGCTACTGTATACTCAGAGAAAAGGCAAACCCAGGTAAATCTACATAGGTGTCCAGCCCAGACTTGCAGGTAAGTCTGACACCTGTGTGCAAACATCTCCATTCCAGAGCTGGTACCAGTTTTGCTCATTGTTAATTCTCTGGACAGAATTCTTATGATCCTCTGGATTATTAATTTCGGTATGTGACATCCGTCACAACACATCTGAAATGGAGGTGAATGGGTTCCTGCACTTTTCTCTTATAATCCTTTTTCTTCACCAGTTTTCCCCAGTCTCTCTGACACATACTAGGCACATTTGAATAGTATGCCTGTAACTGCAGTATGTTTTCAGAACACTTTTCCTTGTGTAAGAAAATACAAAAAATGTAATCAGAAGCCTTATGTTAATACACTGAGCTGTCATAAACATGAAAGTGCTGATGGAAGAGAAATTCATAAATATTCTCTTTTCACTCTTCTAATGTGTGTGAGGAACTTTGAAAAATTGTTCTTTCAATGTATTTCTCATGGAGAAATTGTGTCACAGAGAAGGAATGATTAAAGAACTGGTGAATTTGAGAGCTGAAACCCCTATGCACCCTTTTGCCAAAAAATCATACTGTTACTGCTTATTCCTGTGAGCAGACAGACCCCTGCCTGCTGACTCAGCTAGAGTACTCTTGTCACAGTAAAGCAGAAAAAAGTGAAAATTAATGCAGGCAGGACTGACTGTCTGAGGAAAGTTTTACTTTCAAACTACATAGACAGACATATGTATGGCACTGAAGGCATTTGGATCAAAAGATTATTTATTTAAGTAAAAAAATCTAGTTGCACATTTGTTCTGCTAGTAGGAGAATTCACATAGAAGACATTCCTGTGGATTTTAGTTTTTTTCTAGCTGAAATTTTTCTTTCTCATTCAGCTTTCTTCTTATTATTTCCTAATTCTCTACATCCAAGGACTTAATTTATATTTTGTTGCCTCATGCTACTTGTAGCCTTGCAGAAAGCCTACACGGCCCATCACTGGGTGACATGATGCTTCTCCACAGGAACTCCGAATTCAAGAAAAGCCCAGGAAGTGATGAAGTGCTGTGTAAAACACTTCTTTCTGATTCCAGAGTTTGTGTTTTAGGAATATGAGATAGGAGAACTGGTCTCATTCCGCAGAGTTTGTTTTGGAAATACCATCTCCCCATATTCCCATGCAGAAGCAAAGCCGGGAGGAACGTGCTGGTGGGGGGTAGGTGAAGGTCTGCTCCTGCTGCTGCTCCCACATGTCGCAAGTACCAGGTCAGCAGCTATTGAGACACATACTTGTGCTTGGTTGTTTCAATGGGGAGACAAAAACCAATATTTTAAAAGAACAAAGAATAACAAATACATCTAAAATCAGCTCTACCTATCAGCTGCTGAATACATTAGGTGTAAAAGCATTGTTGGCTCTTGGTCCTGGGCCTGGTCTGTCAGGCAAAAAAACCAAGAACACAAAATCAGTTGCTGAGGAGGGGAGTTCACAAGGAGAGAACTGCAGTTGGCCCTTTTGCCTGTCAGCAAAAATTTGCAGGAAAATATCTCTTACCCTCCTGTCAGCAGAAAATTGAAACGTCTTTTTTTTCTTGGAAGGGCATTTATTTTGTAGTGGTTAGTGTCAAGTAGTGATAAACATCCTCTGAAAGAGGAAGAGATGCCTTGCATTGGGCTTTTACTGCGAGGTGGTTTTTTACATTTGAACAGCTCCTGAGCAGAGGCCAAAGCGGTATCAGTGAGTTCCTATTGGCAAAGCTTTGGGTCTGATTCAAAAGGAAATTTTGGAGCACTTGCTGGAATTTGAAGTCACTATGCAAACAGTTTTCTTGTGTAGTAGTAATAGGACAACATTTCCTGATCCATTTATTTCCTGAACACTGATTTATTATTACTGAAGAGTTCAGTCACCCCAGGTACATTGCTTCACCTTCTAAGTTGTTTTACTGTCAATGCTCTCATACCACACACTTACATACTGCGTATTTTGTATCGTTGTGCAAAAGCCTCCCTTCACTTGAGGTGGTTGGGTGCTAAGGTAACAACTTGGTGATGGGTGATAAAGGAATAAGCACTTCCACATAGAAACACTAGTGTGTGAGTACAGCTTCACCTGTAGCACAGCTCTGTCAAAGATCCTGTGAGAGAAGGAAACCTCTGAAAATATATGAATTTCATCGGAAATGTATGAAATATCATCAGTGAATCCCAAGCTTGCAGGATTCATTTAAAAAGACTAAGAAAGACTTTTTCCAGTTTTTTTTTCCCGAGGACAAAAGTCAGAGTCAGTTGGAGTTATGATAAATACAAGTAGTAATTGCAGATGCTTGTATGCCAAGGGCAGATGAATAAAAATGCATTTGCTGAATGCTGGGAGCAGGAATAACAGATGAGTAAATTACTTTTAAAATTTGCATTCGGCTTTAAAAAAGAAGTATTTATATTAGTACTATCTGTGTTGGCTGCAGCCTGTCTGGCATGGAGCAATGCGTCTGTATAGTGCTGGAGATGAGGGTCCCCTCGGCTTGGAGCTGCAGGGAAACCCCTGAGCCTGCAACAGAGTTCTTTGCCCCACCCCCATGTCAAGGCACAAGACCTGTCTTCTCACCCACATCCTGCCCGAACGCCACAGCTCCTGAGGAGGGGACTGTGGGGACCTGTGTGGGCACATGGCTTTGGTGAGCATGGCTGCGGACCCTGGGCTGTGTCCCCCAAGGGGACTGGCAGCTCCGTGTGCTGCAGTAGCTGTAGACCAAGCTACTCTGCCAAGCTACCAACCAGCCATGCACAGGGCTCTGTTTTACACTGGGATACTACAGTTCTTGCTGGAGAAATCCCAAGGATTGCATACTCCAGGATCTACTTAGGTTCACTGGATTCTCCATAAGAGCCCATTTTATATGCTGAATGTAAATGACAGAGAGGAAAATACACAGACAAGTTTTCTATCAGGCAAATATCCTTGAAAAAGTAAAATCAACTAAACTCCGTCTCAGAACATTTCTATCAGTTATAACTGCTGCATCATGCAAAACAGACACCTCCTTCTCTGTGTGTCCCACAGCACAAGCAGAGCACTAGCCTGGCAGCACAGCTCCGTTTCTGCCTGTGTCCCAGTTGTCCCACCAGCAATGGTCACTGGGTGCAGCGCACCACGAGAGGACCAGATGCCTTAGTGCTTGTCTTTGGAAGGTCCTAAATGCTCGTCATTACTTTGGTTTCCAAATATTATTTGCTTGAATCTCACAATGTGTTGAAAATTTGTTGATTACATCTTCACCTCAAAGAAAATAGAGGGCAAATTAAATGAGCATTGGTTTTAAAAAAATCACACTAGAAACAGGAGTTCAGCATTCAGGAAAGACCTGGGAAGGACTGACAGATTCGAGGCAGTGACTTTTACGGTGACTGACTGTGATGTCATGCATGGTATTTATGGGTGTGACATAATGACATGGTGTAGTACACATAACTTTTAAAATTTTGTAGTTGTGCCACCCTTCTGTGCTTTTCAGTACCTGCAAAGTTAATGTGTTCTCTTGCAAGGGTGAAGGTGAGCACGGTGAGGGGAGGTGGCAGAGTCTGCACAGGCTCATTGCGTTGGGGACTGTCATCTCAGCCCACGGGCTGCCCGTGACCCCTCCACTGCTCAAGGGGAAACTGCAAATGGCACTCACAAGTGCACTCACACCCACTTTCTATTTTTTCTGTCATAAAGTGGCCTGAAGCCATAGCTGACATCTGCCTTCTGTGGCCTGTAGATGTTTAATGAGAGAAATATTCAGCTGTCAAACACTAGTAAACAAGAATAAACAGCTTTGATTGCTATCATGCTCCACTCCAAGGCAAAATGCACCAGAACACACATGATTCAAAATCAATTTTAAAGACAGCTAAAAGAGGGAAAACTTGTTTCTTTCTGGGCACTCTAATTGACAGAATTAATCGTTTGTTATCTGTGTTCAAAAGCAGAGGAACAGCCAGTAGAAAGTAAGGAGGTCTTATAATAATTTCAGTAAATATTTTAGGAATGTTTTCCTATAGACAAAGGAAATACCTTCTAGTATTATTAGTTTACAATCTCCTCAATTTGGCTTTCCTGTTAGTGGCTACAGTCGGTCAACATTTGTAAAAATGATTTAAAAAAATGAATACATGCTTTTCCCATCCCTCCAAACACTTCCAGTCTTTAATAAGGTCTCTGTAAGCCACTGACCTGGTTTCATACAGTGCTTCTCACCTTCAGTGTCAAACAGGAGCAGCTCAGAAGGGCACCAGCAGCCCAGAAAGCTGTTGGGGCATGCAGGGATACACCCAGTTCCACAAGGGGGGGGATGCTGGGGAGGCTCTTCTCCAGCATTAGCAAGAAGTGACTTTTAGGCTTACATTTTCTTACTTGGGCTTTATGTAGGAGAAAATTTGGATGAAATTTGATGAGTAATCTCACCTGGGGGAAATTATGGACACAGTGGTAGAGCATGGTGGCAATTGTAAACTATTTTGTTTTTTTCTGGGATGATTTAAGAGGAGATCTGGCTGCTGTGATGCAAACTGGGGGAAGGTACTTCAGTTCACTTCCAGAACAGTGGGGAAAGCAGCTGCTGGCTGGAACAGGGACAGTGGTCTGGACCAAGTCCTGAGCTTTTCCCAAACACTTCAGCACCAGCCCTGTGGGTCCAGGTACGCAGACAGGACGTGTGCTGTGCTCCATCCTATCTCACCCAGGACAAAACAGCTGCTCCACAGATCCCTGCATGACTCAAACTTGCACCT
This sequence comes from Dicrurus megarhynchus, assembly GCA_013399195.1. Classification (NCBI taxonomy): domain Eukaryota; kingdom Metazoa; phylum Chordata; class Aves; order Passeriformes; family Dicruridae; genus Dicrurus; species Dicrurus megarhynchus. The sequence continues at coordinate 9,889 of VXAD01003069.1, read as the reverse complement.
TCCTTAACACTGTGGGACCAGTGCTGCACTGGAAGGATGTTAATAGTAAGACCTGCTGGTTTCCTCAGCGCTTTGAGAGACTTGAGAGTCCCTTGAGAGATGGCAAGGGGGTGCCAGGTCCAGAGCTACCCCTGTGACCACTGGCTGCCAAGACTTGTCTGTGTTCTGTATCTGAGAGGCCAGAGCAGCTTGCTTTGATGGGCTGTTTTATGCTGAGGAAGCTTTGGCATCAGTTGATGTAAATGATTAAATGCTCATCACTGATTATTTTTAATTATTTAGTGAGAGATTTCATCTGAGCTGATGACACTGCTCCTACCTCTAGAAGTCACAGATGCTGTGGTTCATAAGAGAGTGAATATTAATAAATGTTCTGGCACACACACAAATCTGAAGTATTGGTAAAGCTGAAGAAAGACTTGAGAGACATTGAAAGTAATTATTAATGAAAATCATTGATGAATGAAATCAGTGCCTCAAGTCATAAGAAAACACATCCAGGTTGATGTGGGAGGGGCCCTGGGAGATCAGAGCCCAAGCTCTCTCTTTGGTCTGGGGAGTAGCAAAGAGCTTGAATATGTAAAGTCCTTAATCTACCAAATAAAGGTATGACCTGCTGTGAAACCTTCCACATTTAAGCAGGATTTTGTGCCACCACATAAGCATCCTGCAAGGCACGTGGTCCTCTGAAAGGTGCTGAAATGGAAAAGGGCATTAGTAAGTCAGCCAGAAGAGACTGTAGTTGGCCAGGTAAGATATTCATAGTGCACCAACTGTGCCACAACTCCCAGCTCACCAGACACCCTTCCAGACTGCAAAGCAGGGACCCTCCTGCCATGATGCACAGCTTAGCAGGCTCATTACCTGGGACAGGTAGGTCCCACTCCGAGCACATGCGAGGCAGAAGTGAATGGAGGAGGAAGGATGCTGCCCAGGGTTCATCTTTGCAGCACAGAGAAGTGCCAGGTTGAGTTCAGCAGAGGTGATTTCTGACACAAGCAGAATGTTTTCTTGTTACAACTGTTTAAAAATAATAATCTGACATTTTATATATTTATTTCAAAGGTCAAATTTGTTGGGAAAATAATCCTGCAAGCAACTTGCCACATATCCTTCCATGTGATTATTTTGTAGAGAGTGGCCACCAGTGGAGGCTGTGGGAATGAGATCCTGCCTGCCCTCAGGACATGTCTTGGCCCACTCTCTGGCCTGGTCACACCAGAATGAAAGGGCTGTGGCAGTTGTTCTGCTGTGTGTTAGGTCAAACCACTTGCCAACTACTACAGAAGGAGCCTGGCTTCTACTGGATCATCATTTCCATCAGCATCTTCCATCTACTTCTGTGTTGCTATGCACAGCGTGTTCCTCCCTGATACCAAAGGGAAGTTAGTCCCAGAGCTTATCAGAATATAAAGTCACTAATGCCTCCAGCATTTCGAATAGACACTGGTACAGAAATGGATATTTTATGCAATGTGCTCTGTCATGGAAAAGCTCAGAGAAGATTAGTTATTCACTGTAGGAGGGAGTGACAGCACTGCCAGGCACTGCTCCAGATGCCTCTTTCCCAGCCAGACCACATGGCAATGGCATGGCTGACCCCACAGGGAGACTGGGGCTGCAGGGCAGAGCTGAACATGGCAGGGCAGAACACGGCTGGGTGCTAGCTACCACGGCTGTGAAGGATGGTGGTGGTTACTCCCATGTGCCCTGGCATCCCCAGGGTCCTGCTCCCCAGGGCTAAAAAGTGCGAGCCTAAACGCCTCATTGCTCCACTCTCAAATGGTTCTCGTCTCCTCTCCCCTCCTCTTCCTCCTCCCAGCTGAGTGCCACTGCTCACCTGTGGCCACGAAGACACAAGCCTTCAGCACAGAGTAGGGAACAGATAATGAGAACGGGTGCAAATGCAGTTTTGGAATGATGTTTTTTCCTGCCCTGAGGTACAAAATCAGCATCTGCCTGCCCAGTCAAACATCACACTTTATTATGCTACTGCCCAATACTTTCCAGCACGGTGGATGTTTCAGATCATAGTTCTCCATCCAAGGTATTTGCCTGAGGCTTTCCCAGCCCCAAGATCTTCTCCCAGCCACCTGATTGGCATTGCAGTGGGTGTGGAGGTAATTTAATTACACCAGAGTATTCCCAGCATCTTTGCTCTCCTGGCACAGCCTCACCGGGAAAACCAACAGTGAGTGGGCTGGAAAGGGCTGAACTGAACTGTTGTGTGTCTTCTCAATGGAGCGATAATAGTGCAACAAACCAAACCTCACGGGATTGCGTTGTGTGCTGTCCTGGATCTCTCAGGAGCTGCCACTCTCTTTTGACACTGATTCCCCATCCCAGCTGCTCCAGCAGAGCCCAGGTTGGGAGGGCTGCCAGGCTGGGAACACTGGGGAAACCAGGTGAGGAGCACAAATCAGTGAATGGGTTGGTTATTCATTAGCAGCAAACACTGTACAACACTGCTCTGCAGAGGCAGCAGAGGAGACTTTTTTCTGTAAATCTGGGCACATTTCCACTTCTGGCACTTTCTCACTCCTTTCCCCTCTTGTTCTCTCTGTACCCTCTCCCTTCTTTCCTTATTGCAATGCTTTTTCTCAAACTAGATTTTTCTGTGAATTAGGTTTTAATGTCTCCTCATGAGAGGCAGTTATTCATATTTTATATCTCCATCAATTAAGATTTCTTGCTTATCACCAGTAAAACTGGAGTTTTGATTAAATATGATCCAGCAGCTCTAAGCACATAGTTTGTATTAATTTCAGGGCCTCATTATATGCCAGTGGTATTTATATGGGCTTATATATCAAATATACTGTGTGTATATAAGCAGAGACTTTCAGAAAAAATACTAGATAAAGGAGCCATAAAAAAAGAAAATGGAAGAAAGTCTCTCACTTGGTCCAGCCACAGAGCATTTACTGAGCCCCTTCATGAAGGTCATGGAGAAAATGGTTGGGAAGGGACATTTTCAGGGACCAGGAGAGCCCTGGGAACAGCAGGATCAAGGCTGATGCTCCTGTAGCAGGAGAGCCAGAAGGTGCAGAAGCTCATGGCATGAGACTCATTGCAGACCATTGTCCGCTCTTCTGGACAAGTCATGGGGAGAAAGCACTGATGGACCAATATGTTCTCAAGGGGGCACCTGTTCATTTAATGACATACTTCAGTATGCTGATGGTCACATGTTTTTACTCACTGTTCATTCCCAATATGGCCTCCTTCTTTGAAGGAATCCTGGCACAACATAACGTGGGGCAATGCCCAGGGGCTTGGGCACCAACCATTAGTGCTCTGTGACTTCTAGCCTGGGGCTCTGCATCGCACAGACTCTCTTGTGGGTTTGATTGAAACTCCCTCCTACTGAGAAAGCATCATTTATTTATAATCAAAACCCAAATGAAACAAAGATTACAGGAATATGTATTGGTGACCTTGACTAAGTGGCAGCTCCTACACTTGGAGAAATACTCTGTGGAGAGCATCACCTGACAGCGACCAGAGGAACTGCTCTGAGTACAGGTTTCGAGGCTGTTCGTGTTCTGTGTTTGTATGTCACCTGGTGGTGCTTTAGAGGTCATTAGAAGGAAAATACTGACAGCAGAAGCCTGTACTCAACCTGACACACAGCAGATACAATCCGATGCTCTCCCTCTCTCCATCACTACATTCCTCTCTGTCTTGAGCCCTGTAAATGAGCTGGAGCTGGTGTGAACTGCTGTGCAAGCACCTGGCTGGCTCTGTGTGCAGGCTGGGCTGCATGGTGTGGGACACCAGTGTCTCCCAGAGGAGGGACAGAGGGATTTCCCAGAGGAGGGACAGCAGGGTCGCCAAGAGAAGGGACACTGGGATGTTTCAGAGGAGGGAGAGCAGAGCAGGCAGCCCAGCACAGCTCACCTGGCTGGAGCACGTGACACATTTAGCTCATCAGCAGCCATGTGGACATCCAAGCAGGGTGCTGGCTACCCACAAGGACAAAGCCTTGGACGGAGAGAGGGATGCATCTTTTGTGGGTTTGGACAAATGGCAGCATTAGATGAATTTGTGTTCAGCAGAAGCTGCCCCAACAAACTCCAGGGAGCTGTGAACTTGCTTGCTCAGGTTAAAGATGTGCTTTCTCTACATAAGCTTTGCTAACACCATAGCCCAAGGAGTGCTTTGCATTTGTTCCTCTGCCCTCTCTTCTCAGTAGTTCACTTTCACGCTCGTTAAAATTCAACAGAAAAATCCAGAGGACTACAAAAAAGAGAAAAGGTCTAAATTCCGTCCTGCTCCCTGTCACAGCTCCCTATCATCTCACCAAAACTTTTCTAAGTCTTGTTTGTACTTGTTTGTCACTGGAATCAGTAAGATGCTGCTGCCCTTAATTGCAGTTTACATCTGGGAATGCTGCTGAGATCAGCAGGGACTCTGCTCTCCTCCTGCCCTCTTTGTCCCAGTCTGGGCATAGCACAGCCTTGGTTCTGAACACCACCAACTGAGGTGAGTGAGGTCAGGTACACTGACCCCCCTCACAAACCCTCCTTTGGGTCAGGATCAGGGCAGGTGGCATTGGCCATGCAAGTGCTGGGTAGGGGGCACAGGGGCAGAAAGTGAGGGGCAAGGTTGTGAGTAGTGGCCAGAAGCTCCACATGCTGGTAGGGTCTGAAAGGCTGGAAGAGGAACCACATTAACAAGGTGGGGTAGGGCACCAGCACCAGCCTTCCCTGCATGAGCAGTCAGGCACCACAGGGCGTGTGGCTTAATGACTTTGATGCTGACCTTGGGGACCAGGAAACACCTTGCTCAGCTCTTCTCTCAGCTTGCCTGGGAAGAAGCTCCTGGTGATTGACCATGGAAGACTCCGAGGGAGATGAGCACATCCACTGGGAGCCAGACAGTGGCATCCATCCCAGCAGGGCTCCTGTATCCTTCCCTGCCCGTGGAGCGCAAGATGTGCCAAAGTCGCTGCTGGCAGCTTGTCCCGCAGGGTGTCCAGCAGTGCTGCAGCTCCTCCATGCCCGTTCTCCATCTCAGAGCTGTAATGATGAGCTCTCCTTTTCCATTTGGTTTTGTCTCTTCCCAAAAACACGTCTGGGCAACATGCCTCCATTGTGCCATCTGACAGGAGCTGCGAGATGCCACCATCAGAAGTCTGCTGAGAGACATTTGTGCTATTTCCTACTGTCTTTAATAACAGTGTCACTGAATCAGATACATCTCACAACTGCCATAAAAAATGTGCAGTGTGTGGCTCCTTGAAAGATTAAGATTTACTGCAGTTGATGAAGATAATGGGTTATCTCCGCAAGGCACTGTACAATTTCTACTCTCCCAGACTCCATGAAGCACCTTGATTTTATTCTCACATATATAACCAAATATATCAGAAGAACTGAAAGAGAAACAGATAAATCATCCATATTTGAAACACAGTATGACTCAAGCAAAGAAAAGCATACAAATTCCTGTTTGTTCTCAAGGAAAAATATGGCACAAAACCAGAAGATTTTCTTATCTGAGGTATTATGTTGAATACCTTTTTTTCTTCACATTTGCCATTATCAGAGAAGAACCAAAACCAATTAACTACTGATAGTTCTTGTACCTCCTCTAGCAGATTTCTCTGTCAAAAGGCAGGTTCCAGCACTGTGTAACAGGTGTCATCCATGTGGTTTGTTGCTGTGAAGGTAAAAACAGCTCCTGTCATTGTGAGTCCCATCTCCTTCCCTGTTTAGAGCCTTTCAGGTGCTAAGCAGGGCCCCTGAATTGCAGAGTTGGGTAAGGCACCCTGCTGCTGTGGGCACAGTTACCTTTCTCCATGGGGACTCGTCACCTGAATGCAGCCGTGGAGGGAGAATCAGGGCAAAGATGACACTGCCACCCCCTCCATGTCCCTCATCACCCTGTGCCTGGGGAGCAGTGGCCCTTCCTTTCGCGACTCTTCCCCTTGCTTCCACTGCAGCTGCAGGCACCCTGTTGAACCCTGAGTTCTGGGCACTGGAGCTGCTCCTTTCTGCTGAGGCTGTGCCCTTCTCTGACCTACTGGGGTCACCAGAACCTGTCCACTGCTGCACCTCTGGAGCACAAACCATCCCACTCTGGTGTCACATCTACCCTAGGCCACAGCTCTGCAGGGACTGCTCACCCTCAGGCTGGCTTCCCTGCCACGTTGTATTGACTGAGACAGAGTTCATTTTCCCCTAGCAGCCCTCACCATGTGCTTTCCATCGGTAGCTGGAAAGTTGTTGGTAACACAGCAGTGTTTCAGCTGAGCAGCGCTATCTCTCTAACATTCCCCCCCATCCAGGTGCTGGGAGTGGGCAAGATTCTGGGAGGGGGCACAGCTAGGCCAGATGACCCAAATTACCATATGACATCAGCTCAGAGATAAAAGCTAAGGGAGGGACGAGGAACAGGGATGGCGTTTGTTATTCTGCAATGTTTCCCTTTTGGAGCAACCCCTACGTGTTCCGAAGCCCTGCTTCCCAGGAGCTGACTGAACATTGGTTGCTGATGGGAAGCAGAGATTAACTTTTCCCCTTTGCTTATGCATGCACAAACTTTCACTTTTCTTTTATTGCTTTGGGAAACTGCCTTATCTCAACCAACTAGCTGTTTTCCATCTTATTTTCTCTCCCCTGTCCTGCTGTGAAGGGGAGTGATAGAGTGGCTTGGTGGGCACTTGGTGCCCAGGCAAGGTCGACCCACTACACACATGCAGCATCATTAGCTTCCTCAAATATTTCAAATTATTTAGTTTAAAATACATTTGAAAGTGTCACGGCTTGCTAGTGTCTTCTTCAAAATAGTGACTTCTTCAAAAGTAGAAAAATGTTGATTTCAGAAGTGGAAGGCTGGATTTTAAGATTAGAATTATCTAACAACCTCATATGCACTGTCTTCTACAATGTCTTTGGTTGCTTCTTGTCCCAAGCCCCAGACTCCCAGGTATTATATAGAGATCGTCCATGCAAGATTCCAATCTGCACTGAGTAACTCTCACCAAAGGAAAATCATTCCTAACTATTGGAATAACTGGTCAGGGGCTAATAGGTGTTTCAAAGGCATTTTATGCCTCGTTTTCTACTTTGAAATTATGGTTTTGAATCCTGTAGGGTGCTTTGCAGACCTCATTAGGGTATAAACAGAACAATTTTAAGTAACTCGATCCATTGGCTTTTCTGTGATTTTACTTGTTAGGAATCCTAATCCAATGACAGAAAGCAAAAAGGAGAGATCAGATATTAAGATTACAGTTTATACTAGGATGTTGAAAAGAAATCAAAGTAAAACCATGGGTTTGAAGCTGTTAAGCAGCACATTCCCTCTGCTGTGCATAGTTTTGCCTCCTTGATGCCAGTGGCTCCAGAAGCCATCTCTCATAACAGGTTCTGGTTTTATCTGGAGCTCACGCAAGGTTTGGAAGTTAATTATAGTTCTAATATACTTGCTAATGAATTTGAGCATAATTATGGAGTGAAATGATTTCAGAAGTATTTTATGTGAATACTAATTGCTGTCTTCAAATGTTGGGTAACTGGCTTCCTCACGGGAGGCCTGGGAGGGAGCGTGGAGGGGAGCCCAGCAAGCCCTGCCAGGCAGAGGGACGGGGCGCTGGGAGCATCATGAGGGCTGTGTCTAGGACACTATTCCCTGTGGCTGGATGCTGTGGGGACACCAAGATGGCCAGGAGAGGGGTGCTGGTCTGAGGACCTGCCTGGGGCTGCCTGTCTGAGGCCTGGCTGCCTTCCCGTCGGGCTGTCAGTATGTGCCACAGGCAGGTGTGGGGATGCCCAGTCCTCAGGTCTGTCCAGAGAGGTGGCATTCAGCCAGCACAAAGGCCTGGGGGTACCAGGGCAGGGGTTTCTCTCGCAGCAGGGTGTGGCATATGAGGGCCATCATGGGTCAGTGTCCCAGCACTGTGAGCACTGCTGAGCCACAGTGTCTGTGTGTATGAAAACCCATTAACAGGTGGTCATGGATAGGTGGATGCTCTTTGGAATGATCTCTGGTGGAGACGAAATAGGTGTTCCAGCAGAACAGCAGGTAGAAGGACACTGAGGAGGCTCCAGCTGCCAAATGGGCCAGGGTAACTTGAACAGAGAACAGAGAGCCTGAATTTTACAGAATCTGCACAGCTAATAAAAACAACAGAATTATGTTCCTTCAGGCAAAATAGCATGGCTGCTTCTCTGCCTCTTTTTCAGGTCTCATTTCATGCTCGCAAGTTATTCCAGGAGTCTGAGACATGACATTTCTCTTCATATGGTCTCTGTCTTAGGGCAAAATTTAACCTCTGGGAAAGCTTATCAATTTGAGAAGTTTTGCAAAGATCAATACAAATGGCAATGATTATTGAAATGGAAGCTTGTGGGTTACATTGAATTAATGCAGTATCTGTATTGAGATATGTTTTCTTTCTTTTGAATAATTTAATAAAGTTCAAATCTCCTCTGAGAGAACGAATTAATTGAGCAAAATGTTAATTGAGGAAAATTACTTTTTTCACAGCACAGTTCTTCAAATGAAATAATATTGAGTGAAATGACTGAAGTCTACCTTGATTAAAAGGGGTGTCGGTGTTTGCAAAGCCTCAGAGTGTGCGCACTCCCTGTGCCCGGCAGAATTAGAGCTTCTCTGGGTGATGATGCCATTGTGAGCATCCCACAATCCCTTCTTCAGCCCTGCTTGACAGGGACAAATGGGAGATTTCTAATTTGAAACTATTTCCTTGCTCTCCCTCTCATCAGAACACTGACTGGTTTGCAAAACAGGTCAGATACGGGATATGTTTCCATGTGTGATTTACCTGGATTCCTGTAGCCTAGCATCCAGATGTAAAATGTACACTCATACACAAACATATTGGTACATGTAAAGAGAGACAGTGCTGTACTGAAGCTGCCTACACCATGCAGTGATCCATCTGTACAGACACAGTTATACAATGGTCTTTCATTCCCATGGACACTGAGATCCACATGCACAGCACATGGGAATTTGCACTCCTAAGAGTTCCTAACCTTTCCCAGAAAAGGCTGGGTGATGAAAACCAACAGGACCCTGGAGGAAGGGGAGGGTAACAGGTTCAGCAGCATAACTCAAAGTGGTAACTACCCACCCCGGCCCTGCTGAGACTGTGCCAAATGATGGTGGAGAGCACAGGAACACAGGAACAGAGGTAATGGCCTGGGTGTCCTGGGTGTGACTTTCTCTAATGTTTAGGTAGTGTTTCCAAATTGCTGAAAAGATTAGAGGTAAACTGTTGTTTATTTTGTGCTATGATTTGCTCTTATCAAAACAACACACAAGCAGAATTCTCCTCCTGCTACCAAGGACACATGACCCCATCACACATGGTATGGAACACGCTGCATCCCTATGGATAAATTGTGTGTGTAAGAAATGAGTAAATAAGTAGGACTTGGAAATGAACTTGATCTGTTATCTTGCTAAGTACAGGAGGAAAGGCTTAGAAAATTTCTCATAACATTATTTTGACTTGGCTTAACTAGATGAAGCTCATGGGCTGTGGCCTCCCTAAGCTGTGATCTGGCAGGCATTCGCTTTCCTGCAGTTATTCTCTTGTCATCATGCAACTCCCATGATTCTTCCTCAGGCTCTTTGCAGCATCTCTCTGCCTCAGACACTCTGAAACTGCCTCCCCAGGCCCCAGTCCTGCTGTTCCCTGTGGCCCTGTGAGCCAACCTGCTGGGGGCCAGTCCACTCTGATTTGGGTTAATGGCTGGGAAATGAGCTCTCAAGCATGAAGGTGGTGGGAGCAGAGGATGTGAATTATCAGTCGCTGGGTTCCCTCTGGCTGCTCCTCTACTGACCTCAGTGTCTCAGCATATTCGTCCCCATTGCTGTTGAGGCTCATGCACAACAAACAGGACCCTCCCCT
>VXAD01003005.1:0-10943 GCA_013399195.1 Dicrurus megarhynchus | reverse complement strand
CCCTCGCCAGCACGGCCCGGGGCGTGCCCCCCGCGGGGTCCTACACACGCGTGTGTGCGTGTACACTCATGTGCACACCCCACGGGCACGCATCCATCCCCGCGGCAGGGAGACAGGCACACGCCCCGGCACAGATGTGCCCATGCACACACACACACCGATGGGCACACATCCGCATCCGCTCTGTATATACACACACGGAGGTGCAGCAGGGACACACTGGCATCCTCAGGACTGAGGAGATGTAATAGGAGGTTTAGCCTGCAGATGAGGAGGCCGAAAGGTGACTTTATCACACCCTACNGCCCCGGCACAGATGTGCCCATGCACACACACACACCGATGGGCACACATCCGCATCCGCTCTGTATATACACACACGGAGGTGCAGCAGGGACACACTGGCATCCTCAGGACTGAGGAGATGTAATAGGAGGTTTAGCCTGCAGATGAGGAGGCCGAAAGGTGACTTTATCACACCCTACAACTCCCTGAAAGGAGGGTGTAAGCAGGTGGGAGGGGGGGTCAGTATTTTCTCCCAGGCAACCAGCGACAGGATAAGGAGACATAGTCTTAGGCTGACAGACATCAGGAGGAATTTCTTCACAGAAAGGGTGATTAGACATTGGAATGTGCTGCCCAGAGAGGCAGTGGAGTCACAGTCCCTGGAGGTGTTTAATGAAAGACTGGACGTGGCACTTAGTGCCATAACATAGTTGACAAGGTGGTAATCAGTCATAGATCGAACTTGATGACCTCAGAGGTCTTTTCCAGCCTAACTGATTCTGTGATCTGCACAACTCAGTGCTCATGAGCAGCTATGTGTGTTCCCCCTGTCCTGCTCAGGTGATCCCAGCCTGGGACCTGCATAGGCCTCCCAGCTGCTCCAGTCCCAGCACAACATTGCTGCAGCACCCTTTTCTGGGGTTCTATGGGGAAAAAGACTTGGGGGGCTTCAGCTTCACCCAACACATGCATTTCATTGCCTGAAAGAGACCAACATCAAATAGATGCTATGCATTCACCAAAAACCAGTCTTTACAGCAAGGTAAACTAGTCCCAGACTATCCTACTGTCTAATTCTCTAAATTTCTCACTTTTAGGACTGCCATTGCTGTTCTCCACTAGAGAAGCTCCTTGCCCTGAGCAAGGGCCAGCAGAGCTCTCTCTGCTTACAGCCACTGAAGGAGAGCTGCAGGCAGCTGCCTTCAGCCCCTTCCTGAAGGCTGTCCTGGCCTTATCTCTGGTCCTACATGCAGATTTTCCTCTCAGCAGGGAGTTATTTGCAACCAACAGGTCTTCCTTTCTACCTTCATCTGTCTTCCTTCTCCTTGAGAGGACACTCCCCAGACACTCATTTCTGCCTTCTCATCGCAGAGGCTTTTAGCCCTATGCACAGCAGTGGGCTGTGTTTCTCCTTGTCCTGTTAAGAATAATTATTCCCAGTCCTTTGCTTGGAAACTTTTTCCTTCCCAGCTCAACCAGGTGCTGGGATACTCATCACCCTGAATGACATGAAGGAGCATGACCACAAGGGAACGAACCCAAGATGATGCTGAATCTATTTGTTAAATCCTTGTTGTGGAGGCCCTGGCTGCACTCACACTCTCAGAAGCACACATTGATAACAAGGGGGGGTCTCTCTCACTGCACAGGGGTGTGGTAACACCTCTGGGGTTATATTTTTATCCTGATTTTTAATTCAGACTAAGCTGGTGTTGAGGGAGAGAGACGCTGAGACAGCTGGTGTGCTCTGCCTCTTGTTCCCTGTTTTTCTACTTCAACTTCATCCTGATCCCCTGGGAGATGTGGGATATATTAACAGGGTGATCCTTTTTGGCATCAAGCTGGCTCAAAACCCACTGGTGTTTCATAGAATCATAGAGCCATCAAATGGTTTGGATTGGAAGAGACCTGAAAGATCATCTCATTCCAACCCTGTGTCATGGACAGGGACACCTTTCTTTAGACCAGGTTGCTCCAAGCCCCCTCCAACCTGGCCGTGGACACTTCCAGGGAGAGTTTGAGAGCTGACAGCCCCCTTTGAATAAGCTTTGCAGGCTGGGGATAAGTAAGGAAACAGACAGAGATGCCAGAATTTAAACAAGCCATTAAAAACTCCACACATATAGCACATGCAGTGCGGAATGGAGAAAGCAGTTTACATGCACTGGCCAGAGGTTCTCATAGTCAGGAAAAGAAATAACAATAAAAATACTAGGAGAATACTCTCAAGAAGGAGAAAACAAATGTTGTTAAGGGTGTAAATGTCTGTCTACAGACAAAAATCCTTCAAGGAATCTTGTTTTCTTTCCAGCAGAAGGCCAGGTGGAGAGCTTGCTGCTGCAAACACAAAATTATTAGGTTCTTAGAATTTCACTCTCAGCTCCCATGACAGTGGGCTAGTAGGTGGCACAGATGTGGCGGAACTGCTGTAAGATGGCTTGATTGATGGGGGGATGAGGTGTCCTAAAAGCATCAGTGTCACCTTTGCTTGTTGGGTTGAGCTGCAAGAAAGGCTGTGGGAGGCACTTTCATCCCTTTCATTGGCTGCATGGGGAAAGGGTAATAAATAAATGAACAAAAACCATCAAGTCAGTAAGGGGACAGTGTTCTACTTTCTCACTAGCTCTGTATGGACATATGGTGATTCAATGGGATTAGATTTTGGGGTTGTGTTGGGCTTTTTCCTGTGCTGCTCCTCCAAGCTTACCCTGAAAAGGAAAGACTCGTGACCTTAGGAAAAGACGTGTCTCTGCAGTTTACCACTGGTGGTGTGCTCAGCATAACTCTGCCTTTAAAACCACAGGTCTTGTCAGCAGGGAGAAGAGTGCTCCTCTCCTGCATGTACCCACCAAGGATGGTGTCCTACCCCCTTCCCTTGGGGGTGGTACAACTGCACTGATAGGAAATACGGGGGGGTGCCCTTTACGAGAAGTTTCTTCACTGATTCCTTTTATATAGAAGAGGCTGAAGTTGAGGTGAGGCAGTTGAAATTTTTGTTAATCCTAAACCCATTCCCTGATAATTTTGCATAGGAAATTTTGCAGGGGAGCATGTTTTCCCTTCTGTAGCTTATACGACCTGCAGCTGTAGGAGCATCAAGTGCTGCTGCTGCAGAAGGCCCAAATGGACAAAACTGCCTGTGGCCAAGTTCTCCCACTGCCTGGTGATGCCAAACGCATCCCACTGGTCCTGACAGCTGCTGCCATGCAGCTGAATCTCTCTGCCTGCTTCACTTCACACGGCGGTTTTACCATAAACACCACTAAAAGGTCAAGATCACCTGTCCAGACGTGGGTTATGCACTGCCTGGCCATGGTGGGGACATGGTCTGGCCAGCACTGTCTGGCTGTGGTGAGGATGAGGTCTGGGCAGCTCAGAGTTGGTAGCTCTTGTGGTGAGGATGAGGTCTGGGCAGCTCAGAGTTGGTAGCTCTTGTGGTGAGGATGAGGTCTGGACAGCTCAGAGTTGGTAGCTCTTCTGCTTTCCTGCTGCCTGCCGGATGGTGAGTGATGTAGTAAATCAGCTGTCACTTAGCAACGCTGCCGGCTGGGGAGCGGCGGCAGAGTTTGGTGCGGGAGTGACGCCTGCAAGGCTGTGCAGTGGTTATTTCACCTTTTTTTCCCCCTCAATGTTTTCCAACCCAGCACATATTTTCTTTTTCTTGCTGCTTTCCCTGAACACGTGGGTGCAGATTTCCCATGGCTGAAGACAACAGCCCCAGCCGCAGGAGCCAGATGTTCCCTGCCAGCCCTCCCTATGATTGTTGTTCAGCGCTGGAGCACCCCGAGATCCCCAGCAGATTTGGGCTCCAACCCAGCCCACGGTGGCAAGCAGCCATCTGCCATCTGTAGAGCTGGTACAGCAGGACACAGAGAGGGCAGAAGGATGATTAGCTGGGGGTTTATTCTCTGAGGAAGAAAACAGCATGGAGAAACATAGGGACCTGCCTACATGGTGAGCTCATATCAGCACTGCAAAATCATTGCCCGTGGGACTTGAGACCTGTTAAGCACACCTGAAGCATGGCCTGTGGCTCACACCAAGGGTATTTCTGTACGTGGATTTGTCCAGCTCTTCACTGTCTGCACGGCCAGGCCCCAAGATCAGGGGGCCATGCAGCAGGAGGCAGGAAGATCATGGCTGTGTTCCCTGGGGTGAGGGATGGGGACCCCCTCAGTTCTCCAAGCACCTTGTCCCTGGTCTTGGGCTCGGGAGGAGGAAGAGAAACCTTCCAATTTAAGGCTTTTAAACTGACAGTCTGCAAACTCTTCAAAAGAACCCAAATCTATCAGAGAAAAGGACAATTAAAGGGGCTTAAACCATTTGTGAAACCATCCTGGCACATTTTGGAGCCTTTTCTGACCAGGGTTAAGAAGCAGATTCAGTTCTGCTCCCCACATGCCAGCCCTGTGACTCGAAGAAATTTTTGTAATGCAACAATGCTCTTCAAAAGAAAAAAAAAAGAAAAGGTTTTTCATTGAGAATTAAGGAGCAAAAGATCTTGAATAAGGGAGTTGTTCACTTGGTGGCCCAGTTGGAATAAAACCCCTGGTTCCCACAAAAGGTTTTTAATTTACACCCACTTTTGAGATATAATCTGAATGTATCTAGCCAAAACTCAGGCTTGCAAACCCAGCCCATGGGAGGGAAAGGATTTGCAGATAAAAGGAAGCCAGACTGAACTGGCAGATTGGGCCAGGCTGGACAGGCCAAGCTGAACCAGTTGCTCACGGAACAATGGCACAGGACAGTGAATCAAAGCACTCGGAGGTAGCTGCTATGGTGTGAGCCTGGTTGAGATGGAGGGAGCTGCCAAACCCACGGCGACCAGGTCTGAGGCCACATGTGATGGGGCAGCCTGGCCCAAAGGGAAAAACCTTCCATTTTGGATGAGCCATGGTAGAAGCAGACATTCAAACAAGGAAGGAGCAAGCAAGGCTGAAGAGCAGCCAGTGAAAGGCATGACTTATAACTGAGGTCTGAAAATTTGTAAGCAGCGTGGGGAGCTCTTCTCAGGGCTTGGTTCATCATGCACTGGAAGAAGATGCCAAAGGGTGCCATGAGATAAAGTTTCTGGAGATCTATCAAGGTTGAGGACATAACACCCTGGTTGTGGGCTCTGTGAACTGACTGCAAGTGCTGTGCAGTGTTTCTGGGACACTGGACTGACATTTGAGGGTATCTCCTGGGGAAGGTCGGCCTGGGGACCGATTTCCCTCTTGCCCACATTCAGCAACACCAGCTGAGCACTGGCCACAGATGCAATTAGCTTGGCAGCCCTTTTAATGTCTCTGTTTCTGAGGTTACAGTTCGGATCAATCTGCACAGGTGGGATCAGAGCTGGGTTCCTGGGATGGGGAGTGAGGCCAAGGCACTCAGCATGGATCCCTGGGTATGGCTGTTTGCTCTCTCCCTTCCAAATGCGAGTTAGCTTTTAGTTAGTGTGAAAGGGTACTTCTGCCCAGAACATGCAGCACTTATTCTCAAAAAATTAAAAGGAAATCCGTCACTTTATGAATTATAAGGATTGGAAGGAATTTCTCTAAGAAATGAGGCCTATTTTTAAATTTTTTCTCTCTTCTGGGTGATATTTGCAAGGGAATAATGAAGGCTTAACAAACCACTACACAGCTGAAATTCCTGAAGTTTTGCATACAGGCTATATTTGGGGAAAATAGGTATTACTATTAGGGTAGGATGAGGCTTTTGTGACTAACAATTCAAGATCTAAGTAGGATAATCTGGGATGACAACAAATACACTTTAATCATGATAACATAATTACCGATCAGGAAGATTAGAGGACAAAATTAGGGTAGTTTAGGTATCTTCATGCTTTGTTTCTCCTTCGAATGCTGTTGAGTGCTAATTTCCCACATTCACAACATTTAGATTGAAATAATCACCAAACCTGCAAAGAATTTGATGTTTCATCGTTCAGCTGTTGAGCTGTACACTCATCTTTCCTTGATCCCAGGTTTTCATCCCAGAGCAGCAGGAGAATGTGATGTCTCAAAGACATAGAAGCCAAAGTTTGGCACAGAGACAGAGGGCTGTCCAGTGCTGCATCTGTGCATGAAAACAGGGGCAGAATAGCCACACACAAAGAGAAGACCTTGGACTCAGTAAGCCTCACAGGATATCGCTGGACAATTAAAGATGTTAGTGTTAATGAAGAAAGATGGAAGCAGGCTCCACGTGGCCCACCTCTCCATTGTTGTCTTAAATGACCTTGAGGAAATCTCTTCCGTTCCCCTGACTATCTGTTAAGTGGGGATGGTCCTTGCTTTCCTCTTAGATGTGCTAAATCAGTGTTCCAAGAATAAACACCTCCAAGGTCTGTGAAATGCTGATGGTGACAGACGAAGTCGAAGGATGTAAAATGGATTCACATGTGGGATTACAAAACTTTCCCTCTGGAGAGCAGAGCAGCTTCACTCCTGGGTATTTTGGCTGCGTTGTGGCTGAGGGCTGGGGTTATTCAATGGGTTCACAGTGTCTCTGGTCTACCCTCCTTCTCTGGGGACCAAATCCTTTCCCATGCTGTGATATTAATAAAATGGTAGGCTAGTTATTGACCCATAAAAAACAAAGGGGATTATACAAGTTGGTCTCTATGAGAAATCTGCTGCTTTTATCATAAATCTCTTGGAACAAAACTAAGGGGAGATTGACTTGGGGGTCCCCCTTAAATAGAAGGAAATTAGCCCCTGGCTGTGTGCAGCAGAAGGTTTGCATTAGAATTTCATAAGAAATAGAGCAGAGCAATCAGCAGCAATGTCAAGCCCTCAAAAATGTTATGTGGGACAATCTGATGACAAATCTGGAGTTGTGAAAGAGCCTTCTGAGAGTCAAGAAGAGAAGGTGTGGGAGAGAAACTCTTGTACATGCTGTCCTGATGGACAGATCTATTTCAACGGTGCAGAAACTCAGAGGGAAGAAAAAGATCCCCCAATTCAGAGGAAAAGCCCTGAAAAACAAGGAAAAGCCTGCAAAGATTGCGACTTTCTTTGCTTCTTTGTCTGGTAGATATTAAAGAGGAGTGAGAAAAGGTAAAGGGAGACCTTGTGACTGGGCAGGTTGTCCTGATGGACCACAGGTTTCCTCATGCAGCTGCCCTTAGGAGTGGCTCTGCTTGGCAATTTATATTGGCATTGAGAAGGTTAAATAACACTGCCAATGACACACAACACATTCTCTTGAAAATACCCAGGGCTGCCTATTCCCTACTGCCCAAGACTCAGAAGTCAGTTCTGCCCCATAGGAACCTCTCTGGTCTTTCAGGGTGGCTCTGGAAGTGGTTTGGACTCAGACAAGACTAAACAAGACAGTCTCTGAGTTGATGCTGCTGCTCTTTGTGCCTGATGCAGCACAAGCGTGATGCCTCCAGGGAGCTCTTTGTGGTTTCCTGGATGAGAACTGTGCTCATCAAGAAAGGATACAGGAATTGGGATTGTTCACCTGGAGAAGAGAAGGTTTAGGGGGGACCTAATTGTGACCTCCCAGTACCTGAAGGGAACTGACTGGAAAGATGGAAAGGGACTTTGGACAGGGGCCTGGAGCGACAGGACAAGGGGGGATGCCTTTATTTATACTGACAGAGGGCAGGGTTAGATGGGATATTGGGAAGAAATTCTTTCCTGTGAGGCTGGTGAGGTCCTGGCACAGGGTACCCAGAGAAGCTGAGGCTGCCCCATCCCTGGAAGTGTTCCAGGCCACACTGGATGGGGCTTGGAGCAACCTGGGATAGTGGAAGGTGTCCCTGCCCATGGCAGGGGGGTTGGAATGAGGTGAGCTCCAGCAGTTTGAAGCCATTCCCCTTTGTCCTGTCACTCCAGACCCTTGTCCAAAGCCCCTCTCCATCTTTCGTGTTGGCCCCTTCAGGTACTGGAAGGCCACAATCAGGTGCAGGATGCCCTGAGCATGCTGGCTCAGGAGCAGAAGGATAAGGCTCCCAATCACACAAACAGTGTGAAGGGTCCAGAGAGAGTCCTGGACAATGTGCCCTGAGAGATGCAGCTTCTAAGAGCTGCATTTGTGCATTGATCCAGGAGATAAAATCTCAGAGTACAAACTCAGCCTGGTTTATCACAGGACAGGCTCCAGGCGGGCAGGAGCAGCCCCAGTTTGCCCAGTGCTGAACCAGTTTACTCCTGCTCTGCAGCTGAGAGTCTGGAGGGATGGATCCAAGCCCCAGGCCCTGCTGCAGCGACTGCCTGAGGTGCTGCACAGGATTCCATGGGAGGTTTGGCCACGGCTCGCCCAGCCCTGGTTGCACTGAAACCAGGAAAACCATTCTGCAGCCTTGCAAGGCTCCTGTTTGAACATGTGAAGAACCTTAAACAGGTTCTTTTTCCAACCTGAAAAAATGTGGGAGATTTATTTTCGAAACCTGATCTTTCATTTTGTCCTCAGGGTCACTTACAGACTCAAATGACACAACTTGCATTAGCCAGCCCCCTTGTGCTCATCTGATCCCAAATTGTCCTCTGCCTCACTTCTTCAGGCTGGCCCATGCGCTCGAATGAACACTGAACTCCGTGGGATTTTTCCTGCCATAGAAAGACAAGTTGGAGCACAAAATAAATCACCAAGTCAGCATGGGAGGTGGGACCACGTGGTGCAAATATTGAGCTGTGACAGAATGTTGTACCCAGGTGCGAGGTTACTGCTTGGTGTGCCCGTGTCCTGGCTCCATGCTGAGATGACCCTCTGGAGCACTATGTCCAGCTCCAGAGTCCCCAGCACAGGAAGGACATGGAGCTGTTGGAGAGAGTCCAGACAAGGCTACCAAGGGATGGAGCAGCTTTGTTATGAGGAAAGGCTGAGAGAATTGGGGTTGCTCAGCCTGGAGAAAAGAAGCTTCAATGTGACCTAACTGTGGCTTTGCAGTACCTGAGGGGAGCCTACAGCAAAGATGGAGAGAGAATATTTGAAAGGGATGGAGTGACAGGACAAGAGAGAATGGCTTCCCACTGCCAGAGGGCAGGGTTGGATGGGGTGTTGAGCAGAAATTCCTCCCTGTGAGGGTGCTGAGGCCCTGGCACAGGTTGCCCAGAGCAGCTGTGGCTGCCCCATCCTTGGAAGTGTTCCAGGCCAGGTTGTACAGGGCTCAGAGCAACCTGGGGTGGTGGAAGGTGTCCCTGCCCATGTCAGGGGGGGTGGAATGAGATGATCTTCAATGTCCGTTCCCACCCAAACCATGCTGGGATTCTGTGTGCCAAATCCTCGTCCATGGGCCATATCCCTGGTGCAGAACCCATCCCGTGCCTGACCTTGCTGCCTCCCAGGCAGTGGGACTGGTAGCATCAGGGGCTTTGGGTAATTTAGATGAGGCACATTTGGGACAGTTTGGAGTGATCCTTGGGGCTGGACACCCAAGCTGCCAAACCCTGGGAATCCCCAGTGCAGCAAGTAGGCAGGGAGCAGGAGGTCTGGTTTGTGACTCCCTCTTATCTTCCTCTCTTGCCCAGGGAGGTGATGGAGGCACCATCTCTGGAGGTGTTCAAGAGGCATCGGGATGTGGCACTGGGTGATGTGTTTAGTGGTTTAGGGGTTACCATGGCAGTGTGGCAGTGCTGGGTTGATGGTTGGACTTGATGATCCTAAAGGTCTCTTCCAACCTTCATATTCTATTCTATAATTACAAAATGGGTGTGATTCCTATTCATGCATTTATTCCTTACTGACATATTTTTGCCCCCACTCTCTTTCCAATGTTAACTTCAGCTTGTAAGTTATGAAGAATAAGAGTCAGTGAGTGACAATGGCCTTAATAAAAATATGTTTCCTTTCTTTCCTTTTTTCCCTTCATTTGGTGTGTGCTTCAGCAACACTGTTCATGGCTGGACTTGGACTTGATGACCTTAAAGGTCTCTTCCAAGATTGATAGTGCTACGATTCTATGTGGGAAGTCCAAGCCTACATGCGCTGTTCCCGCTGAAACTTTTCTGGTCACAAAAGTGTAAGGCCACTACCACCCTTGTGCTGAGGGTCTGAGCCAGCAGTGTTCCCTTGTGGCCAAGAAGGCCAACACAACCCTGGGATGTATCAGGAAGAGCATTCACAGTGGTCAGGGAGGTGATCCTGCCCCTCTGCTCAGCCCTAGTGAGGCACATCTGGAGTGCTGTGTCCAGATCTGGGCTCCTTAGGACAGGAGCTCCTGGAGCAGGTCCTGCAGAGGCTACAGAGATGAGGAAGGGCATGGAGCAGCTCTCTCACAAGGACAGGCTGAGGGACCTGGGGCTGTTCAGCCTCGAGGGGAGACCCAGCTGAGAGGGGACCTCATCCCTGTCTGCAGGGAAGGCCCAGAGCAAGGACCAGGCTCTGCTCCCTGAGGCCCAGCAATGGGACAAGAAACCATGGGCAGAAATGGATGCCCAGGAAGTTCCACCTGAACATGACAAAGAACTTCTTTCCTGTGCAGTGACCAAGCACTGGAACAGACTCCAGAGAGGGTGTGGAGTCTCCCTCACTGGGGATATTCCAGACCCGTCTGGACACAGTCCTGTGCCTTGTGCTCTCCGATGACCTTGCTTGAGCAGGGAGGTGGGACCTGATGACCCACTGTGGTCCCTTCCAACCTGCCCCGTTCTGTGTTTCTGTGATTCTGTGACTGGGGCTCCCGCCAGCGCCTTGGGCCTCTCGGCAAGCCGCCCCTCCGAGGGCCGAGAGGGGAGATGTGACAAAGCCGGCTGCCGCTGCTCGGGCCAGGCCGCAGATGCAGGCCCCGGGATGCGCCGCGGTTGCCATGGCGACGCCCCACCGCCCCCTCGGTTGCCAAGGCAGCGGGCGGGGGAAGGGTTTGCCGATGGCGCCGCCGGAAGTGCCGGCGGGGGCGGGGTCTGGCCCGGAAGCTCAGCCTGCGCGGCGGGAGGGCCGCGGCGCCTCAGCGGGGCACGAGAGCGGTGAGCGGACGCTGCCGGTGCCGCAGCGGC
>VXAD01002858.1:60263-98840 GCA_013399195.1 Dicrurus megarhynchus | reverse complement strand
CGGGAGGTGAGAGGACGTGGGACGTTAGGTGTGCACCGTGAGAGGAATCACGAAATGGTTCAGATTGGAAGGGACCACAGTGGATCATCTGGTTCCACTTCCCAGCTCCAGCCGGGTCGTCCCAGAGCACGTGGCACAGGATTGCGTCCACACGGTTCTGGGGTATCTTCAGTAAGGGCGACTCCACATCTTGTCTGGGCAATCTGTTCCAGTGCGCGGTCACTGCACAGGAAATTTTTTTTCATGTTCAGGTGGAACTTCTTGTGCATCAGTTTCTGTCTGTTGCCTCTTGTTCTATTGCTCGGCACCACCGAGAAGGGCCTCTGACCCCTCCCTGCGGACATGTATACACATTATCGAGGTCACCTGTTTCCGAGGCTGAACAGGCTCTGCTCCCTCAGCCTTTCCTCATGAAATGCTCCAGTCCCTTAATGATCCTCGTTGCCCTCCGCTGGACCGGCTGCGGGAGCTCCAGGTCCTCTTGTAGTGAGGAGCCCTGGACACAGGGAAGGCTGCTGGGTTTGCTGCAGTGGGGAGAGGTGCCTTGTGAATCCCGAGGGCTCGCAGGGTGAACTTGCTGCCACATGAGGACTGGGATGACTCCAGAGCATCGGGACTGTGGAAAGGAGCTGCAACTGGGCCCTCCCCAAGTCCTACCTGAGAGGAGGCTGTAACCAGGTGGGATCAGGCTCTGCACCCGGGCAGCCAGAGACAGGACAAGAGGATATAATCTCAAACTGCCAGGCACAGGTTGGACTCGATGATCTCAGAGATCTTTGCCAACCTAACTGATTCTGTGATTCCCCTGCTGCTGTCACTGCTCTGTTGGACTCTTCCACTGAGAATAAAAAGCTTTTGAAGCCTATCTTGATATCCTTGCCCCGTGTTGTTCCTTTCTTGCTTGGGGCAGAGCCCTTGGTCGCCGAGGCTGGTGTGTCTGCAGAGCTGGGCAGTTCAGCTGCCAGTTTTACAGCTGAACTTGTAGTTAGGATTTCACATCACCTTGTTTGGTGTTGGAGTGCTCAGCCAAACCTGGTGTTCAGCCAGAACAGCCAGAGATGGGTAACTATAAAGCTGTAGGAATTAAAGAAAACAAAAGAAAGACCTCAGGCATAACCAGCAGTTGGCATTAGAGAAGATTAAAATTTTAACGGTAGAACAGGGGAAGTGGCTTAAAGGGCAAGTGTTCTTGGGGTGGACCTTTTTGAATTTTTATATGAGGTGGGGTTTTTTGGAGGGGATGGAAAGCTGTGTGATCTTTTAAAGTTTACATAAGATATGTAGCTTATTTTTTGTAATACTGCAGCAAGGATCTTCAAGTGATTAGATTTAGCCTGCTTAATAGAATATTTTATTTGTTACATTTACATTTGACTGTAAAGTTTTGGATAGCATAATGAACAATCTTAGTAGCACCTAATTATTGGGCTATAAATTATAAAAAGAAGTGTTTCTTGTATTTTCACCATAAAACAAAAATAAGTGAGCTCGCTTTGTCTTATTTGTATAGGGAGTTCAGAAATTCCTACAAAACTTTGAGGTTTTTTCCTAAGTTGTGACTTAAGTTTCAGTTATACCTCCCTCCTTACACTGAATTTAATCAGGGAGGTAAGAAGAGAGATAAAACTGACATTTGGTGTAGGTTTGTTCTGGAAGCTGAATAAATAAGCTTTGTAAAGCTGTTGAGAATCGAATTAATCACTACAAATCCCAGCAAGCTTTATGCTGGTGAAGGGGAAAAGCACCCCAGATTGTGTGTTTGTACTGCAGCTCCCAAGATGCTGCAGTTAACATTGGGCTGGTGAACAGCAATCCCCCTTTAAGGGGGAGGGTGTCAAAACATAGGAAAAGTAGTAAAATCCAACAGTTCCAAGGGACAACCAGTTGAATAGGGTTTTTTTAAGCACAATTATGACAGTACAAGGAGGTGATTTGATTTACTAACTCTCAAGGGCGGAAAACTTAATTTGGAACTTAATTTGACACACAGTCTGAGTCTCTGTTTCTTTAAGGAGCAAACTTCATGATTTTATCATGCAATTAAGAAATTCTTCTTACGAGTTATACTACAACTACAACATAGAGATGCTAGCATTAGAAAGATAAATCCTGCTGTTTCATTAACTATACATTATAAAGTCAGTGCACCTTCATTTTGTGTTATGAAATATTTTCAAGTCAGTATGTTATCATGATTTCCAGTATGTGGCACTAATACTCAAGGCAGAGTTCTTTGAGGAGGAGGAATTGCAGATGGCAAAAGCGGTTCAGAAAATTTGGAATTACCATGCCAGAGGCTCTTCATTTATCCCCTTCTTGTACTTTATTTTGCAGTGATGATTCGTTGTATTCGTGTGATAAGTGACACTTTGAGCCAGATCCTGCTCTCTGCACAACAGCTGCTTTTGACTGATCTGCAAGACAGAAACCAACACAGTATCCTGCTGCTTTGGTTTCTTCAATGTTTCTTCAACACAACAACATGCCCTGGAAATCATGTTGGTATCTAGAAGCCTCAGGATTTGATAACCATCAGGAAACAAAGCCAAATCCATGCAATTCACAAGTAGCCTGGAGTATAAGGGGAAGGAAATATAGACTGACAACTCTCTAGGTCCTACTTTTGTCTTCCTTGTACTGTTCCAGGTGTCTATATCCGTGGAAAGTGTGCAGAGCATCACTGCTGTGGTTTGACAAGGTTTTGCAGTGACTTTGCTTTGGAGCAGGTGGATGACCCTACACTGTTTGATGCACAAGAGGAATAAACTCGAGGCATCTGTTTTCAGCAGAGTCCAGCCTGACTTAAAGAGTTGCAAATTTCAGATTATTTCAGTGAACTCCTGCGCATCATCCTATGTTTGCATAAAAACAGGTGAAATCTATAATCTTGCTACCACTTTCCATAATGAACCCAAACATTTGTTGGGGTTTTTTTAATAACTTTTGCTTAGTTTCATCAGAAGCAAGAATTTTAAAATCAAAGTAGATAGAAAGAATTAATGTGTTTTATCTATGTTTCCATATTGGTACAAATGGCCATGATACCTTGGCAGGAGTTGTGATGCAGGTATAACACAAACCATGTGCTTTTCATGGGAATATCACATACTGATTTACTGTGTGTGACATTGCATATAGTAACTGCAGAGGCAGACACTGGCATAAATTGTCCACAGGAATAAAGAGAAGAATCATTTAAAAGTGAGGCATGAGCCAAGACATCAACTGATGACACTTACTCATAAGCAAAAATTAATTCCATCGGTGATAATCTGGAGAAACAGAAGTTTCCTAATTACTGCTTTGAGATTTTTAAAACTCCATTGTTTCAAGCAAGTGCATTCACCTTTTTGAACATGAAGCAATGTAAAAGTAATGTATATGTCAAGCCAAAACTGAACAGAATGATTTTTTGTTTTTCAACAAGCTGCACTTCCCCATGGGGTGGCTGATGGCCTGTTGCTTTTGAGCTGTGCCATACAACTGCCAGCCAGTCTCCCAGGCTGCAGTGCCAGCAGACTGGCTGTGACAATGGCTTATTCATAATGTCTGGGTTCCTCCTTGTTTCTTGATTGCAAAATGCATCTTAAAGGTTCTATTTTCCTCTTTAAAGATGAGGTCTTAAATGTTTATGTGACCTAAGAAAGCATCTGTAGATGAAAAAGCAGAATAATCATTAGTACTTGTTCACTCAAGAACTTTGTGTGACCTCTCAGCTTTTCACTTTCTTTGCTAAAGTACTTGGGTGATTTATTAAATTTAAATACTTCCCTTGCTCACAGGGATGCTGAGTATAAATGTGCTATCATTCTCCTTCTGCAGAAAATGAGCAAGAACAGAAATTAAATGCTGAGCCTCACTAAGGGGCCTCAACATTGTCACAAAGACTTTTAGGTTCTTATCTCAGACTGAAGTCCAAGCACTGAATTGTTTCATATAAAATGTACTAAACACAGACATAAACCTGGATAATCACTGCTGTTTGGTCTTAGCAATTGAAAATGCTGAGGAAAGGAGATGTGTTTGAAATCTCTCTGTGACCCAGCAAGGCGGTCCTGAGGTTTTATGTTCCAGAATCTTCTTTTGGAGCTGGTGTGTTTAACTAGTCCATCTGCAAAAGGCCCATGACTCACTCTTACTGTAGAACATGATTGAAGGAAGAGATGATGGTGCTTGCTGTTAATACACAGTCAACTTTCCATCACCCATGGATGGCCTGACTAGATTTCAGAGAGCATGCTGAGATTCCATCTGACTGGCTGGAGTAATAGTGACTAGGATATGCTGGAGAATAGGGGAAAAACCCCACGTAA
This sequence comes from Dicrurus megarhynchus, assembly GCA_013399195.1. Taxonomy (NCBI): domain Eukaryota; kingdom Metazoa; phylum Chordata; class Aves; order Passeriformes; family Dicruridae; genus Dicrurus; species Dicrurus megarhynchus. The sequence continues at coordinate 94,527 of VXAD01002858.1, read as the reverse complement.
TAGTAGAACTATTTTATACTTCTGTACTGTGAGTGGTTCCTGTGAAACCAAATTAGAGGCCTCCAGACCCTTTCCTTGTTTAGATCAGGCAGAGTAAAGAATCACAGAGCTAGATTTGATCAGCAATGTACAGCAATACTTGCCTGGAACTGGTTCTGAGGTAATTGGTCTTGTGGGCTGAGCTGGCCCTGGCCAGAGCTGAAGTGTGCCTGTATTGCCCTTCTCAAATGAGTCTCTTGTGCACATATGTCTCACTTGGCTCAGATCTGGCAGAACTCACTGTTTCAGGCTTAGTGCTTGGTCTGTAGTCGCTTTGGATTCTTGCAGGGCTTATTTGCTTGGCAGCTGGGCCAACCCTGACCTGGTTCAGTACCTTTCATCTGAAGAAACAAAGCTCCTTACAGCTGGGAACCAGCTTAGCCTGACAAACAGAAGATCTTTGTGCCAGCTGAGCCTTGCCATTAATGAGGGCATTGATCTCCTGCGCTTCCCAGTGTGACATTGGGAATTTGGTTATAAGAGCTGAGCAGGTAGCGTGGAGCACTGATTTTCTTGGTCAGAGCTGTAAGGGTGTGCTCACCGCTGGTCCTATAGGCCTAGTGACACGTTTTGTGTCACCTTTTTGGAGCACTGTCAGGCTTGGAATCTTGGTCTGGTTTACCATGGAAAGCTGTTTCCCTTGGCATCAGGAAATGTTTGTTGTGCAGGGGAGGTTTTGATGTAACCACATCTGTCCTGCGTGATGTTTGCTCTGCCACCAGGAGAGGGCACAGGCAAAGCAGGGGCAGAGACACTGGCAATCCACATGGTGCTGCAGGGTATGGAATACATGTGAGAGCAGCATTATTTCTGCTGGCCTTCAAAAACCAAAGTATTCGCTTGGGGGTTTTAAATTTATGTGTTACTGTATCGCCAAATATATATATATTGTTATAAACTTAATTATTAAACAGCAGTGAGGAAAAACAACTGTGTATCTGCTGGGTAGGCATGTTTGCAAAGAGATTGTCGCTTCTTTCCTGAATTCATTCAGGTCATTACTGTGACAAGTAGGTACTTTGTCATCCAAAATGAGCATGTAGAGAAATGCAATTGCATTGCAGCTAGAAGTCTGATGAGAAAATGGTTTGTTTCTATTGAGAAATTACCAATTTATAGAGGGAAGCTTAGGATTGCAGTGCTTTATCTGAATATTTATTCACAAAAGAACTGTGTTGTGGGGCAGTCATGCTAGAGCTGTTTAAAAGTGTCAGCTGTTGAGTTACAGCATCAGCACACATCTGTATTAATATGCTCCATTTTAAAAAGTAGTGGGATGGTATATATAGGATCTTTGCATTATTTGATGTTTATTATTTGATGATTATTTGAAACTGCTTTAACAGATAAGTTCATGGCATCTTTTATAACCAGTGTAAGAATTCTAACTTCTATATCACATACACATTTGTAATCCCTTTTTCTTCTGCTTATGTGGTTATCTTAGAGACTGATTCTTCTCTCTCGCCACACTGACACTGTCTTTTATTTCAGTACAGCAAAATTGTGTGCATCAGGCCCGAGACATCTTCCTTGCGAGTGAAATGGAGAGGAATGAGTGTTTCCAAGTGTTATCAGGAAAAGATGTGGGACAGTGAAGAACTTGATCAGAGCTGCTGCTGATGGATTTTCCTTGAGTCCTGATATGTCAGCTTACATGTGTGGGTAATCTTCATTATTTACTCCTATATATGAGAATTAGGTGTGGCATAGAGAATCCTGGCTAGGAGGGTGGTCAGGGATGTTCTTTCTCACAGGGCATAAGCAGCATATAAGAGCATGAAAATCTCAGTATTTTGCACTTATTAATTGCTTGAACCATACTTGATTTCTTTGAGCAATCAAGAAAAATAGAGATTGAAAGCTGTCTAGCACTGTGGGTGCTTATGGTAGGGAGAACAGATGTAAGCAAATCTTAGGTATTTTTAAACCAGTGTTTTTAGGAAACTGGGCTCATGCTACCTTTTTGATTGCTTCCACAGATGACAAGGTTGCAGCATAAGCTGTATTATATTAGCTGGCAACAGTTCATCCATGTAGAACACAGACTGCATGAGTATCTTTATCCTAGTAAAAGCTTTGATCAGAAATTTTTCCTTTTTTGAGGCACACAAAAGAATCTAAACATAAAACACAACTGGAGGAAGCCAGGCCTTTAAGCTGTATTTCCCAGAAATGGCTTATTTTCAATGGCTTGTTTAGATCTGCCCTAATCAAAGCTGCAGACATGGTTTCTCTACGTGTGTACGAGCGCTTTCGTGCTTGCCAGTGCCAGCACAGGGAGAGCCAGTCCTGGGCACCTCGGATCTGTTGCTAACTACGAGTTGTAGTCCAAGCTGTGAGGATCCCAAGGCTGCAGCATCTCCCAGGACTGTGGTTTGGGTAGCTGATGGTCAATCTGAACCAGCAGCTCTGAGACTGAGTCAGCAGAGACTGCAGGTGTTCCCCAGTACAGTGGTTGTCAACCACTGGAGTATTTTAGCACAGGGTTTATAAGGTCAGCAGAGGTGGATCTGAGTTGTTAAGGTGCTGGATGACAAATGCAGGAATGGGAAAAATATGGAGTGACAGAATGAATTCCTGGCTTTGGATGCATCTCTGTTAAAATGCAGACTGTGTCTATGAATTTGATTGAGGTGGGGTAGTAAAGGATACTACTTTACAGCAGTGTGTTCCTGTTCAGATGTTTGCATTTTCTGAATGTTAGTACTTTCTATTCCTTAGTTCATCTCACTGAATTTCACTGTAATAATGTTCCCAGGTAAAGCCAAATTGTGGGAAAGCCAGAGAATGCTAAAAGGCTGTAATTTCTCCTCCTAAGGAATGTTGTTATCCTTCAGCATGAACACCCTTGACATCAGCTGGTCTTGCTGCAATATTGCTAATGGAGAAGTGCAAGGACACTAATAATGGGTTTGGCATCATCTGGTGAGGGACATGTCTGTCCTCTAGAAGGACAGAGAAGGAAAAAGAATATATTGTCCTTACTCAACAGGGTATTGTTCAGAATCATACCCATAGCCTGGGAAACAAAAATCATCATTCTCCCTTTGATGTTTACGTGACGTGACAGTGTAAGGGCCTTTGGAGAGATAACATGTTCTGATAGGTTTGGGATTTTTTCTGTAACCCTGCGGTATGAAGGGCATCAGGCCTGCTAAAACCTGAGCTCATTTTTTTCCCAGCTAAAAAACAAATTGAAATGGATATGCCTAAGAGAAAAGACAGAATTTGCAAAGTATGGAGGTGTGATTGTCCTTTACACCAGGTCACTACAGGCATGTTTAAATGAATGGATTCTGCAACAGGATACATTTCACAAGCATTTAAATGGTTGAGCCAGAAAAATGCTGAAGACTTTTAATTCCCACTCGCTTGAGTGAGCTGATCCTTTTCTGGGATGAATCACTTAAAATCAGTAATAATTTACTTATTGAGTGATTCCTGTCTCCAGCCTTATTTAACATACTGGTGAATTTTTAATTTAATTTGATGATGTGTTGGCAAATTATACCACTGTATAGAAAAGGATCCTTTAAGGATTGGCAACCCTATTTTGCTTTGTGCCTCTTCCTAAGACTCCATTAAAAACTTTTTTTCTTGACTGCAGCTCTTCACCAGTGTCTTCCCCTCTCCCCACTCACTGACTGGATTTGTCCCTGTTGCACTGCCCAGAACATTCACATGAGTCAGTTTCACATGCTCAGACCAAGGCAAGTTGACAGGCCTGGATATGATATACAAATATGAAGGTTTTGTTAAGACCACAAAACACAGAAATCTCCATACAATCTGTATTGCAAAAACACACAAAGTTTTTGTATATTTCGGTACTTTTTGGCCTTACATCTACTAGCTTTTCATAGAAAATATTTCCATCGCAGACCACATTTGTTCTTACAAAAGCAACTTTGGGAACACCAATGGTAAGGGTTTTGTTTAGTTCTGGTAAGGAGTGGAAGGTTGGTGGAAAGTTTGTAGTTGGATCTAAATTTCTGTAAAGAGTGATTGTAAAAAAAAGTGAGATGCTTAGGTTTGGACCATCAGAGAGAAGATTTATGGGAACATAGAGCTCGCATTGGCCATACACAAATTGCTAAACTTTGCTTTCTGTGGTTTCTAAACACAAAGTAGTGCTCGTCCTCCTGTCAGGAAAAGGATATAATATCAGAGGTAATGTTATCCCGAGATTTCACTTTGCTAGACCAAGATATTTGTCAATTATAACCCAGCAGAACATTTGCTAGTATTATGTTGCCAGAGTTTAAATAATTAAAAATGAGTCGTCTTCAGCAAATAAATAAAGTACACCTAATGGAGCATTACGGAATATCATTACTTCTTTGGTCATAAAACTCAGTCATTTCCAATGGCTCATTCAGGCTTTTTGGAAAATTGTCATGATACAAGTGTAACACCTTCCTCCTGATTGCAAAGGAGCAGTAGATTTGGAAAATAATAAAAATCTGAATTTCGAGGAGTGCTAACTTCTACTCCAAAAAGCTGCAACTAATTGAATTTAGGCAACCAGGTACAGAAATATCCTAGTGGAAACTGCTGGTTACTTCCATTTCATTTCAGGTTTGGAGTGGAGCAGAGTTCAAATACATCTAATGTGTTTTCATCAGTTCAACAGGAAACTCAGTTGTCACGGTAGAGCCATTTCCATCCAACTTTTACATAATAGCTAAGTGGTTAGAGCAGCCACCTCACCTCACTTCTTCAGTTCTTATTTCAGGGAGCTGTGCCCTTTCCTTTATGTTATAAAATTATCTGAGTGCTAATGCTCTCCAGTGTGCTCTTTGAAAGTTGTTTTATGTGCATTTAGGAATCCAGAAATCCTGAGGTCTAAAGAAGAGTGAGGAAAAGGATGCCTGGATTGTAATTGGTAACATATGCAAGCAGGGGTGGAAGCTGCTTGTCTTGGGTTTTGTACCCAGAATTCCTTCAGTTTTACTGAATTGTGGCGTGGTGCAGATGCTAAAGAATCTCAAAGCCAATTTCCTTTATCTTACTTGTGCTTTTTTCAATCTAATTGTGGAAGAATTAACCACACCCAAATTCATCTCGCTCTGTGACAGACAGATCATAGTGTGATCAAATTCACTGTGATCATTCTGTGCAGAAATAGCAAAATGCTTTTTATTTTGTCCCCTAGTGTTTGGCTAGAGCCACATCTTCTTTAGGCATAATTATCAGTAACACTAAATACAACTGCTAATGTGTTTAATAACATAAACATGAGAACTCTTGTACAATTTGTACAAACGAATTGTTAGGGAAAAATGAGGGTATGAGACAATGTGGATAAATATAATAATGGGTAACTTTATGTAGCAACAAATAAGGTGAAAAGGAATAATGAAAAATACATCCACTCCTGTCTGAATATGACTGTGAGCTATTTTAATGGGGAATTTTAACAGAATTGGAAAAAACAAAGGGAATAAACCCAGTGTCTGAATTATTAAAATAATCAAACCCCAATTTTCTTCAATTAAAAACTTAGAGATGCTCCCAATGCTTTGATTAAGAAAAAAATTAGAAAGTTTCTTATTCACCTCAGCAGGCAGCTCTGCAAAATGGAAGGTCCCTGTGCTCCTCTGAAGCCATTTAATGCATATGTGAGCATGGATTCCCAGAACTATCTATAATGCATATAGTGCTTTCTGCTCTCAGTGGCTTTTTTTCCCACTCTCTTTACGTCATTTGCCATTTGTGAGGGTTGCCAGGGTAATGACCAATCATCCCTGGAGAGATGCCTGCTAGTAAGGACAACATAGGCTTTCTCTTTTTTGGTATTCTGCAGTATGTATTTGGGAGCTATTCTAGCATCAAGATTGCAGAACTTCTGTTTAGTTAGCAGGGAGGGAAAGTTTACAGAGTATGAAATAACAGCTTACAACTACTGAGGTAAGTGAGGATTTTTCTATTTTATTAACTGTCCTGTCTGGATTTATTCAAAACATTGAGCATAATTACTTTCTTTTGTTGTTGTTATACATGTAGCTGACCTTGAAATTAGAGAGGTTTTGCCTAATGTGAACAATGAAATCTTAGTAGTGCTGCATGTACAGGAGGGCAGGATTTTATTCTCTTTGTAATTATGAACCCCACAGCCTCTGTCACCGCTGCAATCACCATTTACATCCACTCATCCCCCAAATGTTTTCAGAAGAATTAATTATAAATAAGAAACCCACAGAGTGTTGTAATGCAGATTTCAGAGTATGAAGCTTGGTTGCCTGTCAGGCAAATGGGAAGTTCTGAATACTCTTCATTGTGTTGTATGTATGTATTAGGCCACATCAGCTGGAAACTGAAAATCCAGAAAGGAGTCCTGTCCCATAGGATGCTGAAGATGTTGAACTCCTGTTGTTTTTAAATGTTGTCTATTGAATAGCCACTTGCAGGCTTATAGGTGACTCTTTGCTCACCTATGGACAATGATAAAATAGAGTCTCCAGACTGCAAACATTTTTTCTGATCAGTAGTGTGAGCTGGCAGTGGTCATTGCCTTGCAGAATGGGCCCAGGTTTTGTTCTTTTGCATGGGAGGACACCTAAATAATACATGAGAAATGAAGCAAAAATTATCTATTTAGACATTTCCAATGACCTCAGAAGTTTCTATGAAGTATTTACTTGTAATCTGGGTTATGGCATATGTGACTGAAGTGGTTGTTTTGGGATGGTTTCATTTGGTTTTTGTTGCTGTTTTAAATGACTCCCATTAGAATTACTCTGGCACAGTTTTTGTGATGGCTTCCTGGGAGAGAGAGACAATTGATGAGGTGGTTGGATTGTTTTTCTGTAGAATTGCCAATATATCAAAGTTCAAATTAGTAACTGTCTCATCAGAATTACTGTTTGCTGCTTAATATATGTGCACCTACACATGTGCTTCACATCCTGACAATCCCACCTGTGCTGATGGGCATGGCATATATTAACCAGAATAAAGCATATTTTTATTTCACTCTATTTTCTGCTCACTGCAAATACATGCAGAGTGTAATTTTGCTCACACTTTTCCCCAATAGAAAGATATATTGGGGCACTTAATTTAGTGTGGTAAATTCTAGTTGCTAAATTTTAGATGTTGGTGTGTGTTCAGATGTGTTTATGATAGCTTTGCATTATCAAAACAACTGGAGCACAGCAGTGAGTCTGGATGTGTATATGTGAGAGAGAAAAGAATTCAGAGCAACAGTTTTAAAAGTCTGAGATGAAAATGATGTTTTCATCAGGCTGTTGAGAAAATACATTTGTTCAGAAAGCAGGTCTGTTTCCTCTTTCTAAAAATTGTTACTGTTTTTTGACATCTGTGTGCTGGATATCACTTTGAAGCAGTTTAAGATATGAATAATATTAAATGCTTACACTGTAGGGGAAAAAAATCAGTAAGCTCAAAATTTATCGTTATCTAATGTTTATGAGCATTCCATATGACTTCACTATTTATAGTAATCTGGGAAGCAGAACCACAAAATGATAGTTTTGTATTATTCTCTGTGGTGTCTTTTGCCAGAAAAATAATATGATGACATTTAGATAAGGCAGATTAATTAGTAAAGTAGGCTTTCAAATGAGAAATTCAGAGGTAAACCTTTGTGGAGAAGGTGGTGGGTAACAAGCCTCAGTCTTTATCCTTCTGTCCACCTTTTCCCTATCTGCTTCACCCTCTCTCTTTCCAACTTGAAAATGCTCCATGGCTGTGTTATGCAAAGAATAGCATTTATTTCCAGACAGTGGGACAGAGAGAGGGAGGCTGCGAGGAGGAGAAGGGAATGAGCCTGCACTGTGAATTGTTCACAGTATAACTGCCAATAATTAGGGCAAGGTATCTGTGGCCCTGAGGAGAGATGCAGGAGATTGGCAATTCTAATTCTACTGCAGCTTCTCGTGCCTGAGAAGCCGGGAGGCAAAGGGCAGGGAGGAATGAAGGAGAGCTGTAGGGCTGGGTGGAACCAAGGGGATTTACTGGTGCTCGTACTGGGAGTGCAGTAAACCAAGCAGCAGAGAGCTCCAGGAAGCAGGCCAGGAGGAGATGGGGCTCCTGGGGCATCATCCTTGGTGAAGCTGGCATGCAGGGTTTGGGGTGGTGAGCCAGGGAGCAGGGCTTGGATAGAGACATTAGAGCTTGAGATACAGTGTTTGCCCAGTGACACAAAGTGCTGTTCAGCAATTTGACCCTTTCAGTGCCGTGTCTGATGCTGGAGTGGTGAATTCAGATTATTTCTTTATCTTGTACTTTTGAATACATAGAAAAGAAGAGGAATAATTAACAGCACAAACTGATCTACTGGCAGAAAGTCAGCTTTCGGACCAGGATGGGAAAGTATGGCACAGGCTGAAAAACAAGGAGAGACATGTCAGGATGGCGAAAGAGAAGTCTCTCCTGGAGACTTGGTATGAGACAGGCTGGATAAGTGCAAGAATGTATAAAAACATTCAGTAGCCCAAAATCCTCATGCCTTGTGAAACAGAAGGCAAAAAATAAATGAAGGTGAATAATCATTGAGTGAACAATAGTTTCTAAACATAGTGTATGACAAAGCAAATCACTATTGATGACAGGATTAGTGCTATCACTGCACTGGACAGCTCAGCCTGAACTGTGGCCTTTGCTGTTGGAGGTCAGTTCTGCTGACCTGATGGATTATTTTATCTGGTAGACGTCATCTATCCATGATCTGGCATAGATTAATTTTTTGGTTGGTTGGTTTGTAGGTTTTTTTTAATGAACAGTATCTCTCTGGATCTATATCTCACAGGAATACTGTGAGTTTTAATTTGTGACTGTAGTGATTAATGAGACCATCAGATGAAAAATTTACTAATTCATTTTTATCAGACCAAAGCCTTATGGTTTTGTATTTTGTTACCACTGTTTGGAATCCAGGCTGTTATTTCATTACCTGGGCCTGACTGTCCACTGCTGTGAGTAAGCCTAGCTCTGTTACTTCTGGGATCTGGTGATGTAACTCCAAAACTCTGGTGTAAAATCATGGTACATGTGTATTCAGAGCATTAGAAAATCATTTAATTGCATGAACTTAAAGTGGCCCCAGAAGGCACAGGAATAGTTGCAATGTAAATGTCTGATTTTAAACTGTCAGTTACTGGCATTTTTGAAAAAAGAGTGGTGAAAGTGTGCTTTATCATCCAAAACTGCAATTCAGGAACACAACAAAGGCATGCAGAAGGAAAGTTACTGTTGCTTGACCAGAAATATGCATTGTTAAGAAAGATTGAAATTTGGAAACTATTGCAGCATTTCCAATGTCTCTTTTAAAGTGAGTGGTAAGGTTCACTTTGAGCAAGTAATTAGAGAGGGAATGTCTTGTGGTTTAAAACAGAAGTAGTTGACAGAACATGGGCAATTTAAAGCACTTTACTAAAAGCTTCCAATTTATACTTTTAGTCCTATTTTCAAAGTATTTAACTTGACTTTTATTGTACATCCACAGGCTCTAAGTTTCAAAGAGAGATGCTTTTGAACATTCCATCACTTATTGCTGAATTGTTACATATTTGCTGTGTGATGTCACACAAGTCCATTAAACACTTCAGGGCTTGTTTCTCCCCCTATGTAAGCTGGGAATTAGTAGTATTTACCTTATAAGCCTGTGGATGTTTCTGTTATTCTTTGAGTAGTGTTTTGAGTAGCCATGTTGTTCAAGGCCTAGTTACTTAGATATGCAAAGTACTGCAGCACACAGCCCTCTGAGACCCCCCCAGTTCATCTTGTTTTCCTGTTGTAGTTATAAGGTCAAGTTGAAATAATCCCCATGATTATAAGAGCTTGTATGAGAAACTTTCCTGGAGAGCAACACCTGTTATCTGGTGGTAATAGTGATTCAAAGGAGCTCTTTGGGAAGAGAATTCAGTCTGTCTCACATGAACAGGATGACTCAGTAATTCACATTGGGAAAGAGAAACATTCTCCAGGCCTCACAAATGTGATTCTGGAGACTCATTACATGCATTATTGTGTGCTTTTGTGAAGCTCCTGACACAGTGCAATGCGAATGGTTTCTGGCAGCCACGGCCCTGTCTTCCAGCAGCAGGAGCGATCCTGAACCATCTGCAGTGCCAGGGCTGCACACAGACCCTCCTTCCTCTGCCATTCCTCAGGGGCAGCACATGTGGCTCTCATTTCTCACAGCTGGGTGTAACAGCAAAGGACTGTATAAACTGTTCTGTACGTGACAGGATCCTGCCACACACCTACCCATTTACTGGGAAGTAATTAACAGCTGTGACTGTAGCTTGGGTTCACTCGTTCAGAGAAATTACATTCCTCTGATGGGCTCTGGACATGCACAACAAATTTCATGAGGATTTAATTTTATTTACCATATTACCTAAAATTTGAGTCACATTCAGCCCCCATCCATACAACTGCCCTTGCTGCTTGAGGCCTTCACGTGAAAGCAGCCTCATATTTTCACCGGGGTAAGTGAACAGGCACCCTGCCAGAACGTGGTGGGAGTTGGTGACTGACACTACACACCTGACCTGCATGTGGCTGCTCCAGCCCCATCTGCTTTCACAGAGGCTTCTGAGCAAACATTGCCCTGGACAAGTGAAAGTACTCGTAGATGCCTCTTTTTTTTTAATGTAAAAAGCTCAGGACCTGAAATATTTACGGCTTAATTGACTGCAATTCCTATTGACTTCAATGGGTGTTTTATTCAATTAGGGACTGCAGAATTTACATCATTGCCTCTGGCTTACATCATTGCAAATATTATTGATGCTTATAAAGCTTTTGGGGATCTTTCAGGCTTTTAGTCCACAAAGTGACTGCAATGTGAAAGTCTTGCTCGGGGGTAAGAGGAGTATTTATATCCATCTCATCTTTCATTTACTTATTCCTGATGCTCTCTGTGCTATTCCTTTGGGAATGCTCATATAAAATCTGCAATTTAGCAAAGAGGGGGAAAGCAGAGTTGTCTCAATACAGCAAGATTCAAGTTTCACTTTGCACATTAGAAGTGCACCTTTCTTATTTTCTTGCCTAAAATGTAAAAGTGCATCTGATTAATTTTAATCCCATAAAATGTCGAAATTAAGGCACAGTAAATTTAGAATGAATATTGAGGAAAATTAACAGTTTCCCAGGGGTGAGCATGAATACTGTGACTGGAATTTAAAGCTATGCAGATTGGAGCACCCGAAATTCTGACAAAAAGAACTAACTCAAACTGGTGAGAAGGGTCAGGGTGGCTTGAAGGATTTTTTACTTTTCTAATCTACGTGTGCTATAAAACCAGTGTTGGAGTTACTATGTGAGTAGCACAAGCAGGCCCTGTGTATCTTAATTATGACCTCTCAGCCTCTGACTACGGTAGAATAGAAACGGTACGGATAGAAATCCTTATGCTGGCTCTGTGTTAGGCCTGGAGAGAAAAGGGATACAGCTTCTCCTCCTTTTCATTCAGTGCTTTGGGGGAAAGCGGTGAGTAAACCATTTCACATATACTGCGTGTAATTGCATTTCATACTTCTTTTTATCCAGAAACAGCAATGAAACATCTAGAAATATATATATGTCTGTAAGTAAACAAAAGCAAAAGATGGAACAAGCAGTTTTAGGACATGTATAGTAGAAATCTGATTGCATTTCAGGCAATGTATTCTTACTACAGATCTTCCCAGAAAAATTTGCCAAAAGAGCTAGGAAAAGTCACATATATATAACATACATACTTTTAGGTCTGTTCTAGCAAAATTGGAGAAATATATGTGTGGCAAAATTGATACACTTCCCAGGTAGAACACTGACTTTATTCAATTCTGTCGTGGTAGGTGAAGTGAAATTGGACATAAAAATAAAGGTAGCCTCCTTATAGAAGGCGTTTTTTTTTGCAGCAGAGAACACAATAAATGTTATCTGTCAGGGAAAGAAGCAGGCTATTTAAATTCAGGCAGCATAGCATCTTCAGTCGGAAGGGCTATTTTTAACTTCAGATGTAGCTTAATTTAGAAACTGAGCAGTTGAAGTCCCTTTTTTTTTTCCCACTTCTCCGACTGGTGATTTTTTATAATGATTGTAGATACTTTTGTGTGAAGATGCTGAATAGAATAAGAAATACATTATCCTGAGCTTCAAGGTCGTGAAAATGCACATCTAAACAAAGCAGCTTTGTGGCAATATTGGCATACACGTGTAAGCACAGAGATCAGATGAGATCGATGCACTGTTTTCTAAGCATAAGGGCCACTTTGGCAATTTGGCAGGAGGTTGCTTAGAATTTTCATATCCATTTATTCAAGATCTTACCCAGATCTGTATTATTTTGTGTAGGAAGTGCTGTAATTGCATATAGTCCTATACAATGTGTGATAAAGAGAGTGTAAATTCCAGTGGTTTCTAAGGCAGAAATATTTATGAGAAATCTGGCAGTGATTTCCTGCATTGATTTTTCTGAGCCAGCTTCTTGTATTTGGCTTTGTTTGCAAGTTAATCACAAGAATTGAGAAGCTCATTTTGTTATAGAAGATATTCAGAATTAAGAATTGCAGATTTGACTCTATTAAGTGATTACAGGCTTTTTAATGTATTCAGATTCAGAATATGAAAAACTCCTCTCACAAATGGAAGTACTTCCAAGATGGCTTGTTGCAAACACTCTTCTTGCATAATTGCATACTCTGTGTCACTCAGCATTCATCTGCTGAATTGCAGTAGCATTTCAGCATAAAGCTCGATTCAAGCTGGATTTTATAGTTTACCTGTTCAAGCTCAGCCAGAAGCGATTCTGAAAGCTCTTCCAGTTGCATAACAATAACAAGGAGTGGAGAAACATGTGCCATTGCGACAGAAATAATGGGGTTATTAATAAGCTGATTGTGACATGGGAAAGTTGGCTCTATTTCTGAGCGTAGTGACACCTTCACCATTAACTCCCAAGCACACACAGCTTCATACAGTTCCTGAAATTTTGCTTGAAGGGTTGAACATTTGTGCACGTACAGAAAAGAGAACTTTGTCTGTAGTCATCTAAAATCCTGCAATTACATGCGAATGCTTCTGCTGCCATTTATTCTTTAACTTATGACAGCTAAAATTAGAGGCTTTCATTCCATTGTTTTTATACACCGAGTAGTGTGATGTAATGTGGAAAGAATATCATAAAACAAGTTAGAAATTTAGAATTATAATCATGAATGTTCAATGGAGGCTAAAAGGAAATATCACTTAGAGGCTGGGCTACTTCTGAATTGCCCACTTTGGATGGGGATTCTTTCAGCTTCCTCTGAAACATTTGTTTTTGAAGACTGCTCCTTTTCCTGGCTATGTTCTAGGTGGAGGGAATATGGGAGTTAGCACAGAAGCTGTTAGAGCCATTAGACTCTACTGTGGGGTTTCCTTAATTCTCTGCTGGCCACACAAACCTGGATTAAGGCTGAATTTAGTCTCTGGGAGGCATTTCAGCAGTGTTATCAGACCAGGAAATTCAGACTGTGACGCACAGTTTGGATTGGGAATGTGAATTCACAGCCCTTTCTTAAAGAGGCTTTTCTTTATAGTAAAGCAGATATATTGCAGCAGTATTTGCTGAAATGTTTCAGCTTTCAAAAGAGAACGTGTTTTTCTCGTCAAAGACTTGATCTGAAGCTTGTAGCAAAAGAAGCATTCAGCACATACACTTTCTTGTTTTAGGTATGTTGGTATGCTGTCAAGAGGCAGGATTCAGTTTGCCTGTTAAAGAGGTTTAAAAAAAGACTAAAAGCCATCCAAAAGGAGCAGGGGGGTTGTTAAGAAAAAGCTGAAATCTTACAGAATTGAGGGCAATATTTTTGGTCTTACAGAAACACAGGGTATGCTCAAAACAAATTTCTGAATGGCTTTATAAAATCTAATCAGCTTGAAAATAAAACTGTCCATTTGTATCTGCTTTGTTTTCATTCAGTTTGTAGTACAGAGGAAAACAACTGGTGTGAGACCAAATAGTAATTCTGTTTTCACACATTCAGTCTCTTAAATAGCAAGTTTCTTTGAAGAAATATGGTAACACACAGATGATGAGGCTTTGGTAAGGCTGGACTTGGAGCCTTGAATTTCAAGTAAAAGTCAGATTTGTCACAGAGCAGCACTAAAGTACTCAGTGACATAAAAGGAGGTTGCAGTCAGGTGGGTGTTGGTCTCATCTCCCAAATAATAAATGATAATAAAAGAGGAAATGGCCTCAAGTTGCACCAGGGGAGGTTTAAACTGGATATTAGGTAGTGTTTCTTCATGGAAAGGATTGTCAAGCCCTGGCACAGCTGCCCAGGCCAGTGGATGTGTCACCACCCCAGAGGTATTTAAAGGATGTGTAGATGTGGCATCTGGGGACGTGGTTTGGTGATGGACTTGGCAATGGTAAGTTAAAGGTTGGACTCAGTGATCTTAGAGGTCTTTTCCAGCCTAAATGATAATAATTATTTTTTTATTTAGTAGTTTTCATCCACAGATCTCAATGTGCTTTATAATGAAGGTCAATCACATGCATAATGTACTGACTCTTTCTTAAGAGTTTTATCATAATTTTTCTGTTCTAAAAGTTTAACCCATCTCTTCTATGTCACTTGTTACAGGAAAATGTATCAATGGGTTCTATGCCTACAAATGGAGGGAGGACAAGAAGTAGACTGGAGTTTTTATTAATCAATGTGCTGTCTTCACAGAAATGGGAAATGATTTTATCAAAGTCTGACAAATTACAAGAAGCAAATAAATTGATATTCAGGTGAAATACAGGAGACTTAACAGTCACTGTATGTCTATAAAAAAGCAGTGTGCTATTCCTGTATAAGGATTTCCACAAATCAGGATGAAAGCAGTTCACAAACATATGTAGGCATCATCATTCCATGCTCTTTCATCTTGGAGGGGATGGTCACAGGCGAGGAACTAGAAATAGTCAAATTTAAGAGCGCGTGCTCCCGCAAGGGGATCAAAGACTGAGATGCTGTTTAGGCATGCAAACAACCAAAAGTACCAGAGCAGGAAGAGTGTGGTTGAACCAGTTACTGCTCTGATAAAATCTGCTACTTTAGCTTCAGCCAAATTTGATAGCAACAGAAATGGGGTTTCTGCAGAGGCACAGGGAAAGAGATGTGTAAGGCAATTCCTATTGCCTAACCTTGCATGCCTAACACAGGTGCCTAAATGAGGAAGGCAATTTTTCCTGGACTACTGAGAGATTAAACACAGAGGATGTTATTTCAGAAAGTATTTCAGAGTCCACAAGTACGGCTTCTGCTCTGAAGGAGCCGGACACCCTTCAGTGATTTTGTAGGAGACTTGGGTAAAGTGCCTTCCCTAAGCCCCCGGGTTGGTGTTAAACACAGCCCATGCAGGGCCACTGCAAAGGCAACTTTGTACCCAAGACTGATAATATTCTTTCCTTGGGAAACCTCCCTTTTCCCCTAGGCTTCTCTTCCTGTTCTTTATATGACACACAGATCTCGTGTGTGGAGGCTGAATCATTTGTCTGAAGGACGGAGTCAATCTTAGGTCTGTGCATTGCATTTCTAACCAAGTCAGAGACTCCTCTATGTTCCTACCTAGAGATGGGAGGTTATTTCTCTAATCAGGGTAAATTTTCATAAAAGTCCCTGGCAAAATCATAACTTGTGTTGTTTAGTTCAATAAGATCTCTGAAGAACAGAGCAAGGTTCATAACCAAACCAAGAGCAAAAGTTTTTGTGCCGTATCTGATTTAATAAGCATTATTTACTTGGAAGATATGTAAAATTTGGCTTTTCATTAAAACAGATTTTTTTTTAAACTCAAAAAATAATTATTTTTTAAAATTTATGATTAAAAATACAGTCTTCATTTTAATTGCTGAAAATTTTGCATCCAGGGCCTAGCTTCAGGAGTTCTTTGCAGCTGACTTGCAGCACTATTAACACTTCTCATGTTTCTCTGTTGCACTTGTCTTGTTTAATACCAGACAAGGAGCCGTGTGGGTGACAGCTCTATACCAACAAATCCTAACAGACAGATGCTATGATTTGATCCTGATACTCACTGTATGTTTTACTTAGCGCTGCAACCAGGAATTAAAAATATAAGCACCAGCTTTTTTCCTGTATGTATGTCCATAAGAAAGCCTGATCTGGTGTAACATAATAGGAAGCTATTTTTAGACCAAATGAAGTGGGGGAACAATGGCAATGATATGTTTCATGGTACAAGAAAGCTGACATTGGCTGACATTCATCACCAGATCTTGCATCAGCATTCACCATCCCTAAATAAAGCAGTAAGAAGAAACTTCCTCCTCCTATTAAGTGGCCCTTTATGCAGAGGAGATCAAACTCAGCTGATAATGTCAGCAGGAAGCGTGTGCAATATTTAAAATCCGGTTGACAGTGTAAATACTCATTCGTTGAGGCAGCTGTGGCAGGGGCACCTCCTCTGTGTCTGAGCGCTGGGTCGAGGTGCAAGGGGGAATCCCAGAGCCAGGGAAACCCAAGGAAGAGCAGAGAGCTCTGGCAGCTCTCGTGAGCAAACCTTGGGAGATTGCAGCTGTGCTGGGGAGCACGAGTGACCGGGAATGCTGCAGACAGGGATAAGGAGGGCAGTTTGCACAGCAGGGTGCTGCTCGTAGGGCCCCAGCCCAGGGACTGCTCTGGGTCTCACACGATGGTGGGCACTCTCCCCACAGCTGAAACCACTGTTCCTTCCTTATGAAGTTCAACAAGGACAAATGAATGCTCTCGCACCTGGGAAAACATAATCCAGGGTGAGCTTCCTCCATTTAGATTCCAGCAAATGATATCCCACAGGAAGTTGTTCTTGAATTTGGAAGTGAAGGTGGTGAACACAAGAACTGTGAGCTGGCTAAAGTTCTGTTCCAAAGAAAGTGGCAAGGCTGGAGAGATGTTGCTAGTGATGTCTCTCTGGGGTTAGTCGTGGGACCTGGTCTATTTAATATATTTACCAGTGTGGTAAGGTGAAATTCCTGGGTAAGACACATTGGGAGGCATTGCCAATGTTGAGGAAGACTGGGTTGATGTTCAAAAAGGATTGGGCTAAATTTTTTACCAGCTTGCAGGTGATGTCATATAATTAAGTCTCATACTGTACAAACCAGACACTTTGGGTTCAATAATAACCTCATCTATAACCTGGGGCCTTGTGAACTGGATGTAGCAGAGGTGGAAACAAACCTGAGTGCACTTATCAGTGGAAGGATGAATGTGATAAAACATTGGAGTATAATTGGGGTAGAAAAGATAATGCAGTCCTGGAAGGTGAGAGTTTTTTAACAATTGGGAGGAAATATTGGTACCACCTTACAAGGAGTGTTAACTTCTCTAGAGTATTTCTACAGTTGTGTGTAGCTATTTTCAGAAAAATTAACTTAAACTGTGAGAGGTGTAAAGAAGAGCTACACGATGAGCAAGGGGATGGAACTTCATCTTTTGAAGGGAAATTAGAAATGCCTCGTGTACCCAACCAAATGGAGGTTTCTAGGGTGATGAATCATTTAATACACTGGGAGCAAATACTGGTGAGTGGAAAGGTTCAGGGTCTGTGATCACTGTAGCCTCTCTGCTGAGATCACTAACAAAGCTGCCACTCATTGCCTGTTCAGTAGTTTTCTCTGTGATGTGAGTAGTGGACTGGTGTTAATTCCAAAAGTCCACAAAACTTTTGCATGTGACACTGACAAGAGGACGGCCAGTAAGGCTGTTTTTTTATTAGTCCTGCAAAAAGTACTCAGCAGCCTCAAAAAACAAATACCATTTTTCAAATCTTGACTGCAGATTACTTACAAGAGAAAGAGATTTCTTTAACTGACATGAACTTGCTCCTGTTTGGTCTGTCTGGGCTGGGCTGTGGTGGTGTCAGTGCCTTAGCCCTGCCTGAGGAGCCAGCTCACTGTGCTGAGATCTGGGTTTGACTCGGGAGAGCTCTTTAAGTGCGGAGTGTGCTGACATCACCCTCCCGAGGGTGTCAGTTATTAGCTGCTAAGAATAGTTACAGGCAAACACGGAATAGAAAAATCAAATGTCTGCTTAAACCACCAGTGAATGGGAAGGCAAAGAGCTTGAGCTCACCTGAGGGGCTTTCTGTTTAAATGCGAGGGCAACAAGGTTGGGCATCACCCTGGTGCAGGTGATGCTTTAGGATTTTGGGAGCTGGGAGAGCCCACAGAGACAAGTTCATCCCTGGTGCAATTCCAGAACTGTCATGGTAAGTGAGCTTTTTGTGTTTATTTCCCTCTGTTTAGGTTATCTGACCTGAGTGATCTGTGTTTTGCAGTCCTGAATGTAACGATGGGACTCACAGCACGAGAACCATGTCAGTGTTACTGCTGGTATAATCACACTTCTGTTAAAAGATAAAACACAAAGCAATACTAATTTTTCAAAATGAAGTGTTCAAGGTTAAAAAATAATGTACTGTAAAAACTACATGTGGGGATAGGTGGTGCCTCCAGTCTCTGAGTTCAGGAAAGTATCCTGCTCATCCTGTGTTTTGGGGCTATTTGGTGTAAATGTTACAACCTTTAGGCCTTGATTACAGATTTATGAGCTAAGACAGGCTTGAAGACAGAGGTCACATTTTCAGGTTTTAACTTATTTCCAGTTTTGTAATGCAGACTTCTGTTTAATGTTTCTGTGGTATTAATAAGGTGTTTCAGATATTAAACTGTTCCAAATTAAAGTTGATCTAATTTAGAAAAACACATATAAATACAGAAGCAATATGAGATGAAAGTTAAGATTAACACAGGACTGAGTGTCTCACAACCTTTGAAAATCTCATCTTGACTTTTTTTATACTAATTAGGCCATGAACAAAAATGTTCAACTAGGTTTATCAGTGCTTTTAGGAGGTCCTCTAACCTGAGCTACTCCTAACAATATTTTTACACTTACTGTGTAAAAGCAGGCAGGGGCAGAAATAAAGAGCTGTGTCTCTTCCAGACAAACACCAGAGATTCTCATTACAAGTTACAAATTGGCCTGAAGCTCCCTTGGCCAAAGTATAATCTTTGTCTCACCCCTTTGTACTCGCCCACAACAGCTTCATGGTGATTCAAACCCATCAGAAATCACTTGTAGCTATCACTGGTCCCCTTAGCAGGGAGAACAACCTGTTCTCCCTCCGAGTTTGGCACCCTGGCCCCAGACTCCCTGGTTTGCAGCCAGTGCACAGCAAAACCCACCAGTCTGCTGATCCTGCAGAGCCTGACTCACGTCTCTGCCAGCCCCTTGCAGGAGCCTTCCCCAGAGGGAATGAGGAGCTTGATGGATGTGCTGCTGCAGGATGTCAGAGTGTGCTAATGAAGCAACAGATCCATTACAGTATTTAGCCATTTTGCAAGATCCAATTACAGGAACTTTGTGAAGTATAAAATAGTTTGATTTTACCCTGTGCTTATCCTGTAAAAGATGATGTCTCTAAAATACATTCCCATCCGATCATTATTTTTGTGCGCTGATTCATCTATATTCAAAATTGTTTAGAACTAGGATTTGATTCTGCCCTATTGCTTATCAGTTTTTTGTAAATCTGTTTGATAATTGTTATGGATAAAGATGAAGAATCCCTGGGTGTTCTGCTTGCAGGGTGTGACATGTAAAGGAGAAGTTTTTCTTGCAGATCAGAAGGCAGGACTGACGTAGGAATTATTGTCTAAAATTACACTGTCTCTGTTATGTCGGAATTCAGACACTGATTGTGATAGTCCCTTTTGTCCTTTAAAAATGAGAATTTATGACTCAAAAGGTGCTACGCTGTCAGTCAGAAAATTTTTCCATTATACTGAATCTTATTTTTTATGGTGTAATATCCTGTTCTTTTGGGGGCAAGTGTGGTGTTTTGAATGCAAACTGATTTACAGTCATTTTCTTCAATCTGCAAAACAAGCACCAAAAAAAAGAAAAAATAAGATGTAGGAAATTCTATATTCAGTGTTAGTGTCCAGAGGGGTAAAATATAATATAATAAAAAAAAAAAAATTGAAAAATTTTTCCTCATTTCAAGGGTTTGTGAGTTTTATTTTTTTAGGAAGAGGACTATGCTTAGGTGACTTTTACCTGAAGGAGCAGCATCTTTAAAGAGCATTGTAATAAAAAACGGAAATACAGGGAACCTTTTATGACATAAAGTGCATATGGCTCTTAGCATGTGGCCAACTTCTTGTTTAGAAAGATTTCCTGCTGCATTCATTTTTCCTTGCTGTATCCCCCGAGGGCTGAACGTCGCTATCTCCTGCAGACAATGCAGCAACGCCCTGGTTTTGTACTGGTTGATGATCTTTACATTCACAAGCTGTTTCAGTGTTCCAGAGCGTTGCATTGTTCTAGCATGGATTTATCTGAATTTTTTCATAAGAAGATGATTCTCTCTGGTTTGGGGGATGCCATCAGGGATAAAGACACAAGCAATAGCACAAACAGCTGAAATCTCGTGGCAGACTTTGTCTAGTTGATGCTTTCCCTGATGGCCTTGACACCGATTATAATGTCAGTAGAGTAAAACAGACTCTGCAAAATGTGATTTTCTGTTGGAATGCTGGCAAAGTAGTGCCGATGTGGCATAAACTTCAATAGGTGGTGGCACTCTCTCCTATGTTCTGTTTTCAAGGTTAAATACAGAAGTGTACAAAACACTCTCAGCAAGAGGTAGAAGTACCTGGGCCTCGTGGCCTCTGACTTCAGCTGAGCAGTCAGACTCCTGTCCTTTGCTTTTTTGTGTGCAAATGGACCTGCCATGTGTGGAAATGATCTCAGCTGAAATCAAAGCAGTGTAGAAAACAAAACTCTGTAAATGTCTGTGAATGAATCCACCTGAAGAAAATGTGAGAATGGTGGACCTAAATAATCAACAAAATTAGGGTAAAAGTCTTTGTAAAACACTTGTGGAAGTACATATTAATCAGTTTTACATGACCCAAACTCTATCCCATTGAAATGATGAACAATTCAACCAAATATATTCCTGGAATGTACTTAGATCGAGTAGCAGGAAGCTGAGTCCAGGTACAGTCAGACTGGAAATGAGGCATATGTGTCCAGCAGTGTGGGTCACTGGCATAGCTGGAGGAGAAACGTGGTGTTTCACATGCACAGCAAACTGAGGGTTTGTCCACATAAGACTACACACATGTAATCTGAATTAACATCAGCAAGTTAAGGGATCTGATGCACAAACTTCTCAGGGAATATGGTTGCTGTAAAATGCCAGACTGAGAGATCAGAATAATCTCTCTGGCTGGAAAATCCACTGATCCATAGCAGTAGCTCTGTTCTCTATGTGCATGGCAGACAGAGAGGAAGGAAAGGTTTTCATTCTACTGCAGAAGAATATATTAATGGTCCTGTCTCACCACAAATTTTCACAAAATTAGATAGTTAAGATTGTGTCAAACCTTGGCTCATCACCAAGACTACTTGCCATACAATTGCTGACATCAGAAGAGGGACACCTGTATTAAAGTGAAATTTGAAGATTCTCTAATGTATAAATTTGTAAGATGGAGTCCTTATCTGTAGCAATCATGTTGTCAGCAGTGCTGTTTGTTTGAATCAATGCTGTAGATTGGATCTGGTCGTTGATGCTGATCTCAACTTCCATGTAGGACATAAACCGAGTGCATTTCCTAATGCGCCCGGCCAGAGTGCTCTGACGCAAACACCAAAGCTGAAGTAAATGGCAGCAGGCAGTTCTCAGCCTGAGGTGCCAGGCCATTGGAAATTCCAGGTTCCTAAATGTAAATGTAGTATAGATATCCAAGCTGAAAGGTGTCTCAAAAATATAGCCAAAGATTTATATTATTCTGACAACACACTGGAATCAGCGATTACTGCTGACACTGAGCCAAACCCAGCAGAGGAGTCTTTTGATGTATTTCAAGAGACATGTTAAGTTCAGTGTCCTGTAACTGCATCTGTCACCACCATCTTCTCAGTGAAAAAAAAAACCTAAGAAGGTTGTTTTTTTGGTTTTTAATTGTTAACTTTGCACTGCTGTGCCTTCCTTCCTCTCTAAGCTTCCCTTTTGTGTAGATGAAACCTAGTGATGCTGTGTTTGCCTATAGGCGTCCTTTTTCCTGTGAACACAGAAAACCCTGAAGAACAAATAAACTGTTTAAGTTGCTGATCCTGCATGTTTGCAAATTCATTGGGAGATTTGGCTCACATGTAAGGACACAAGGATCTGGCTCCTAGGGAATAAACGTCAAAGAACATGAAAAGAAAAGCCTTAGTAGGCACTGGGACTATAAGAACAAAGAGTGCTTCCAAACTGCAGCAGTAAAAACCACTGGGAAATCTGGGATAGTCTGACAGAAGCAGTAAGAATGATGGTTCTGAGTCAGGCACTGAATTGGGAAAAAAAAAAAGAAAAAGAAAAAAGAAAAAGAAAGAAGCTTGATCCATGTGAATTAAAGCCACTTATATTCCTGGAAATGAATTATTTCCTCTTTATCAGAAAAGGAAAAAAAGACAAAGAGGTGAAGAATGTAATTATATGTCACAGAAAGAACCATATGGCAATTTCTGTCTCCCAGGCTTACGTTCAGGGTGCAGACCAAAACTCTGATACACTGCCTGACTTCTGCAGTGTCTCAGCAGTGTTGCCTGTGCTGCCTATTTACTTTTCAGCACTTCCTCTCAGAGGCTTTCTTTTAGCCCATGTCCTCTGCAGGCTTTCAGAGGAAGCTCTGGGTATTATTCTGTGTCCAGAATAAACAGAAAGCACAGCACCGTCTTCTGTGCATAATCCCTCTCCTTCCCCTGTGAATTTACAAATACTGTAGGAAAACAGAATGATCACAGAAATAGCTGTGCTAGAAGATCCCTCAGCGCTGAGGACTTGGTTGCCTGCTTTGTCAGGGAGTTCAGGCATATCTGTGACATCATTTACTGTTTACCTTGCCGAGGCTCCAAGGAAGTGCCAAAGCCTGTGAACCACCTCCCACCTTTCCCTTCTTAGAATATTTTCATTCCATCCATCTCTGCCTGGACACAGAGTGCCTGAACAGTGTGGCAGGGGATGTTTTCAATGCACACTGATGTTTTGCCCAGTCATATGTCAGGAGGGAGCATCCTCCCACTGCTATGAACAGTATGACCACGAAGGAAGATGAACAGTAACTGCATTATGTCCTCCAGAAGATGGATGGAAGGGAGAGGGAATATGGTTTTGTGAGCTGTGTTTCAGGGCCTTGCTCATCAGTTGCATGACATTGCTGCATTTGTTTCCCCATGTTTACAAATGGAATTAAATCAAGGTTGTAAACCAGAAAACCATATTCATGTGCTTTGTAGATTGATGACAGACATAGCATAAAATGCTAAACACTAGATCAGGTGCAGTTAGTCTTTAAAGAACCTAATCACCAATATGAATTTGACAACCAAGATTTCAAATAGTTAACTTCCTTCTGTCCTATATGTTCACTGTCTTTTTGTGTTGTGTGGTTTGTCTTTTTGTTTGTGGTTTTGTTTTGTTTTTTATGGATGGAAACTGTTTGGAAATAAATATACTAAGATTCACTTATTCCTAAAACTTTATCATTTAATGACAAAAACAATTTGCTTGTGAATGCATTGAGTTTGCTGCACTGGGCATATCCAGACTCTTCCAATGATCAGAGAGGATCTCTGTCATTCTTAATTGGCTGAAGGGTAGGAAAGGAGTGGGGCAATTTCCTACAGACTTTCTTCTCGCTCTCCTGGTATGATGCCTTGAAGTAGATGATGCTGCTATATCACAGAGACCACCAGGTTAAATTAACTAGGATATAATTAAGATTATAAAAACAACCCCAAAAGTTTTATGGGGTTGCAAACATCATTCTCTCATTATCCCAAAGAAAGTTTATTTCTCATCAGTTCCCTTGAGGGAAGAGTTAAAAATTGCCCTTTTATGGGAAGACAACTACCCAATAGATCACCAGAAAAAGCAATCTGAGCATGGGCAGGGCCGGCTGGAGCCCAGCCAGTGGGACTGGGACTGGCGAGCCCCTGAAACAAAACTGTGCAGCAGAAGCTGCTGCAGAGCTTCCCTGGCAGGTGCCACCTGGAGAAGCCTGTCACAGCCTGGCCTGTGGGAGTCCAAGATGATGCAAAGTGAATGGGAATGAAAGAAAAAAAAGGCAGTGGAACAGTGGGAAAAGGAAATACTCTTTACTTCGTGTGCTGAAAAGATCAAATCCCATTGCACTGGTGCAGGGCTTTGAAGGATGTTTTTGTCTTAGGCCCTGACTCTGCCCAAGCCAATTTAAGTCACAGTGATGCAAATAGGCACCAAGCCCTTGCTTCCCTCCTCACACAGACACACATTTCTGCTGGATTCTTGCTTTTTTAGCACAGGGGTGAACCAACATTGCTGAAACACCACCTGTTTTGCTGTGTCAAGGGAACCAGCTATCACTGCAGCCACGTCACCAAATCCCATTACAACCCTCGGTCCAATGACATTGGTATAGATCTCCAGCTCTCTACTATTTGTCACTAATCAGGGCAGTCTGAAGATAATCATGCAGGGACATTATCCCATTTCTGCCTTAGCTACTCATTTCTGCAGTGCACACACGAGCCAGCATGGCCTGACGTCTCCAATTCCTCTTGCTATATTTATTTGTCTTCCTTTTAGCAGAAATAATTGAGGGATCAATGAGGTTACTGTGCCAGGTCTATTGCTCAACTCTCCACTTCCCTGTTGCAGTGGGATCTTGCACGAAACTTGAAGAAATCCAAAGAACAGCTAAACCTCTTCTCATACTTGCTCTGAGAAGCCAACCCTGACTGTAAATAGGCACTGTTGAACATGATTTAGCCTTAAAAGACCAAATATCTTTTTGTTACATCCCAATGGAGACAATGTTAGGGTTCGTATTAGCACTACTGAGTGCTCATTTGTTCTTTCTGTTTTTTAGCATTGCAAAAAGATTAGGTAAAATTTCTTCCCTGTTACAGTTGCTTGAAACTGCAATGAATTTCATGAAATGAATGGAATTAGTTAGGATTTTAATCAATGGAGCTGCAGAATTTAGCCAACCATCTTAAAACCATTGTATTTATTTCTAAGATTCAAAATGTTATATTAATAATTTAAACAATTGTAGGGAACGTCCTGTTGTATTGACCTTGAAAATGTTGTTAAACGTAGTAAATACAAAACATTTGCTTGCTAAAATGAAAACATGAAATGCTCAGTCACTTGGAGCTTCACATGGAAATCATCAGGAAAGCAGCTCCTGTTCTAAATGGAGCTGTCAAACTGACAGGTTGCAAAAGAAACCTATTCCCAGCTATTCAGTAGTAACAAAAGATCAAGACGATCCAGTTTCATCAGACCATCAAAGAGGGAGACTTGAATTTGTTGAATTCAAATCAGTTTTCTCTGTTTGCTTACTTAGGCTGGTCCTAACTGCAGGATTGTAAGAAATTCGTAATAAACTGAGCTGTTACTCATTCCAAGAACATCAAATAGCTGTCAATTATAAGGTGGCAGAGACTTGAATAAAAATGAAACTGCCTTTTTTCAGAAATACTTTGGGTTGATCACAGCCACTTTGACGTAAGATTCTCTGCATGTGCAATTAGCAACTCATTCTGGCAGTTTCCTTTTGGGAATTTTTCCAGGGGTATTTGATGCAAATGTTTCTGAGAATCAGCTGTGGATGCACTATGAGGATAATTTAGAAATCTTTTCTGGAAAAGACACCTCTGTGGCTGCTATAGTTTAAACAAAAATGTACAACTTTATAGATTCCTGACCCTTTGTCGCTGCCCAGCGTTCAGCTCCACCACTCTAATCCAACCTTTTCTTCTTTGGAGTAGTGGAAACCTCGGGTTTTTTCCACTTCCTTGTTAATGTATTTGGCAAGAGACTTGGGGCTTCTTTGCAAAGGTGCTACTGCTCTGCTGATTGACATTCAGCATGGGCCGGCAGAGCAGGCCAAGGAAAGAAGCAACAAGCCAGGAAGGAACAAAACCCTTCCAATCTCGAGTTCTTATTCCAAGTGTCTTTGAATCAGCAGCTCTGGGCCCTTCCCAGCTCTTGAAGGAATGCCAGTTCAGAGCAGTGAGTGAATAAGGTGTGTGCGGGGGCGACTGCTTCCCTGTCACTTGTGAGAAGCTTCATTTTAAAAAGTGCCTCTTCTTTCACTGCGTTACAGGGGCTTGGATGGCTCCGAGGAGCTGGGAATGGCTCACAGAGGCTTTTTGTTCATGGCCTGTTGCCCAGCTCAACCCAGCCCAGGCCACGAGTGACCAGGAGCTGTTCCCGTGTCAGCACAGCCTGATGGATGATGTGAGCTGAGCCTCGGTCCAGTTTCAGCAGCAGGAGCATCCCAAAAGCCAGCAGTGCCCTTGTCCCCAAGTGACTCTCTCGCAAGCCAGGGCTGTTTTGGGGCAGGGCAGAGCCGAGGCTCTGGGGGACCGGCTGCCTCCTGCCTCGCATCCTTCCCTGCACTCAGAGGGGGAACTCCAGCCTGCGGAGCTGTCAGGCTGGTGCTTTCCCCAGTGCTGGAATGACACCCAGTGAAAACAGGCTGGCAACGGGAACAGAAATCAGGAGTATCTTGGGTTAGGAGCACGGGTATCTTCTGGTAAGAGATACACAGAAGAGCATGAATGGTTTCATTCAGAGTTTTGGAGCAAAGCCGTCTGTATATGAGGAAAATCATTAGGACACCATTAGCTCTCATGGGTTAAAATGGAAATTACTTCCTTATTGTAATCTCTAATTTTATTTTATAATGTTTCTACTATTTCTTTTTTGCAGTTTGCTCACTTAGACTTTCATACCGGTCATTTTCTCTCTGCTTAAATTTAATTTCACTCCTTCGTTAGCTCTCTTGTTCTTCCATCTGAAAAGCTCTCATGTTGGGTAACTTGCTCAGCAGCAAGGATAGAAGGAAACAGGTGGGCAGGCAATCTGAATTCTGACTTTGGCTCTACCACTGGCTGCTTGGCAAGCTGTTTACACCACTCTGTGCCTTACTTTCCCAGAGAAAGTGATTCATAGTTGAAGAACAGTTCAAAATCTTTGACAGAAAAGAACCGTGCAACTACTTAGTGCTATTTACTGAAGGAAAACACATGTAAAATCAGGTATTTTATTCCATGTGCTCCTTAAGACGTCTATCAGTTAAACCCAGTAAGCCTCTGTTCTTCATTTTCCTTTACTGAATTAGTTCTAAATGTTGAGTCATCATCATTGATGCACACATCCAAACCACCATGGACATCTTAGCCTTCAACCTGCAAAAAATCCCAAATGTTCTGGATTCTTCAGCCCGTTTAACAGGTGTGGTATGCAAGTAGCAAATCCAAGTAACTACTGAGACACGGCTACAGTACAGATCTGCACTGGCACTGCAGAGGGTATGGATTGCTCTCTCCTTAAGCTTTAATGTTCTCTCTATTCCCTCCCTCCCCAGTTTAATTTGGATAAAGTGTTCACCAGCAGGGCACAGTAGTTTGTTAAGGGCACAGTTGTTACATAACTTTATATTACTTACAGCCCTATAAAAGTGTTGTAGATAACACCAGAGACAGTGTTGTTCCTCTACCTTGTTCCTTCATGGTGCCATTTCCAGTATCATTAATTCACAGTGGAATCCCTTTTCCCTCAGGAATGGCTGGGGTCAGAGCAAGAAGCTGATGGAGGTAAAGAGCCAGCAGCAGCATTATGCTGAAAAGCTTCCTAAAAATGGCCTCTGTCTCCTTGCGGACCTGGAAACCCAGCTTCTTGTATCAGATTTCCTCATTCATGACCATAAAACTCTTCGGGTACCAAATGTTTTGTAAGTTAAATGGCAAAACTTCAAACTACAAGCTTGAGTACCGCTGCTGACAGCTTGGTGTAAGCTCAGCCCCAAAGTCCAGGGGAAGATGAAATACATCTGTAATTATTCTGAATGCAGCACTTGACTGCAGGGAGTATTTCTTGCTGCACTGCACCCAAGGGTCAACTTGGATTCCAAAAGTGAATTTGCCATTTTTACTGTAATGCAACTGCAACACACAGAGCTAAACTCTTGTTTCATTTCACTGATCTTCACCGAAGCATTTGCCAGTGGCACCTGGGAGCTTGGTGTTTTGCAGCCTGCAGGAAGCTGCCAGGAACTGTGCTCAAGGGGACAGTGTTGAGGTTATGTGCAGCAGGGCTTCAGACGTGAATGTGCTTGTGGGTGGCACTGTGTGGATACACATACTAAAAAATATTACACCTGTGATTTCCTAAGATTGGGTAGCAGTGGAATGCAAGAATCTTTCACTAAAAATGTGAAAGGCAATTTGGTTTTGTTGTGATTAGAAAGTGGCTTATATCTGTAAGAATTTCTAAAGGTAATTAATGGACCTGATCATGCTTATTCAGTTGGCTTCCTGTCTTGTTCATGAAAAGGCCAAACAATTTCTGAACAGACTGAACAAAATAATACTTCTTTAGTATTCCTCTCTTCCTAATTCCACACTTTTACTACTCATGTCAGTTACTGAATGCTTTGTTAAGCTCCTTTCATGACTATTCATTTTCTCTTTTGCCTCTACTCATTCCACTTTATACTTGGCACACAATTTTAATGTACATTATGCTCTTCATTTGTTGAAGAAGTAACTGAAAACTCACAGAAAGTGATCACTTGCTGTTGTGTGTGCAGCATATTAGTCCTTGTTTGCTCCCTACTGCACACACTGTAAAATTCTGGGGGGTTAGGATGAGGTTTGGTATATGATAAAGTAAATGTAATTTCCAAAGCAGGATGTAGAAAATGCCATGCTCAGAATAGGTGGGAGAAGAGCTACTTGGCTGAAAAGGACTGGGAGATTTTTCAAACTGAGAGTTAAAAAGGGATCTTCGTTGTTTCTGCCCCTCCCATCTGCTGTTCTCTGCTGCTGAAAACGGGGCAGAAAGCCAACATTGTGACATTTGAGCGGACAGCACTTTATGGAAGTGTCTATTACAATTCCACACCCACGCCCATGGTAGAAAGGAGCCTTCTCCTGGGCCAGGGCAAGCAAAGGTGCTGCCAGAGTACAGCTGATGTGAGGCTTCTTTCCCCGAGTCTGGCATTTGTAGGCAGACTCTTACATTTTCCTGTGTAGGTTTTAAATGCAGATTCCCCTTCCTCTGCTTGCTTACTCCTCTCCCCCTCCAGAAGGAATAAGAGGATTTCTAAAATACGCTGTGGAGTTTCCTCAGCCCTCACGTGCCAGCCTTGCCAGTGGGCTGGGCTGCAGCAGCAGAGAACGTGCACAAGCACCGTGACTGAGATGAGCTTTGCCTTTGCCTCTGCGAGTCTCTCAGACATCGGTGAAATACCCTGCAAATTACATCAGTGAAATACCCTGCAAATTACAGCGAGCACGTGAAACCCACGACTGATCCCAGTGTCAGACTGATCTTAGAAGGGAACACTACAGATCAAATGGCTTTTTCAGCTCCTTTGATTTCTGCCGCTGTTCTTTTACAATGAGCACTTTCAGCGGTTCCACGAGTATCCTTCATTGTTTTATCTAAAAGAAATATTAATATATTCATAAAAACATGCATATATATAGGCTGCACGTAAAGCATCTATCCACATATGCCCACTCCCTTTTCTTCTATTTAAATAGAGTTCAGTGATTGCTCAGTTCTCTTGAAAGGATGAGTCACCTGTAGCTGCACAATGATCCAACTGTGTAGCTTGATCAGTTATTTTGCTGGACCTCAACAAGTAAATACCCTGGCATCCACTATCATTATTTTGGTTTGTGCTTATATTATTTTTTCTTAATTTTTTAGTTGAATTAAATATTAGAGAATTAGCATGAGGACAGAAAAGGAACTGCTGGATTTGGCAGCCCTAGAAATTGAGGTTCCCTGTTTCTTGGTAGCACAGGGACACTCGTAAAACACAGCAAGGACGTTCCCCTCCACCTGCCCATTAAACAGCGATCCGTGGACCAGAGCTGGTGGTAAGCAGACAGTGCAGGTGCCTTACACATTCCTTCTGGGAATTCTAGAGAGACATGGACACAATGTGAACTGAACTTCCACCTCAGATGCTTTTCATGTGGAGCATCACCTGGTGTGCAGAGAGATCACCACTCCCTGGTGCTGTGAAGGGCTACCCTACATCAGCAGAGCCACTGAGAGAGTAACAGGAGAGGATCTGTCACACTCCAGCTGTGCCCTGAACAAGCAGAGGGGTCTGGAAGGAAGGAGTGAGTTAGACTCCAGTGAGAGTAAAACCAGGAGATTGAAGGTAAAGCAGTAAAACCTTTGCTGTCATATTTAGGAATGAACTGAGGAAGGGCTATCTGAAGGGGGATATGTTTTCCATCATGTATATATAGAATATAAAGATAATATGTGTAATCCTGCTTAACAGAGTAATTAAATCAGTAAATTAAGTGAGCTTTTCAGTCTCGTGCTCTCCATAAGGCTTGAATAAAATGAAGTGAGATTGCTCACTTATTAGTAAGGGGTTAAGTGCCATTTTAGTTCCTAGATCTGGGAAAAAAGATGCAAAGTGAGGGAGAAGAGATGTAGATTAGCACATGTCACCTGAAGAGCTGCAGACTGCAGTGGCAGAAGAGCTGTCAGACATTAGCAAAGAATGAAGACAAAGCAAAAAGCAATGGTCCAGCTGTGGGGTGGCCTGATTTAACCAGTGACACAAACAACCCTGAAAGGAAACCAGCCTTGACACTGTAGAGGTGTCAAGGAAGTGGATTGCTCCTTCGATAAATTAATTCTGAAGTCTGAATGAGCAATTTATTTTTTCTTTTGTTTTCCTGAAGTCAGTCAAAGGGGTTGTGTGATTCAGTCACACCAGTGCAGGGGATTCCCTCTGGATCTATGTCTCTTAGTTATGGGTTGGGGATTTTTTTTTTCCTTTGACTTGTCTCCTGAGCAAACATGACTCCTTCATGTGTATCCTGAAGTGTTTTGGGAAGCAATTAGATAATGGGCTAATGAAATGTGGGGGCTTTCTGGTACCCCTGGAAAATACCAGGCTGACAGTGAATGCTGCATTTCTCTGGAACCAAGAAAAGACATGCAGAGACTCTGGTGGTATTTTAAGTCATTTAGATTATAGGTGTCCCTGTCCATCTTTGTGCCTTTTGGCCCCAGCCCTGCCAAGACTGGGAAGTTTTTTAGAAAATGTCTCATTGCTTCCTCATACCCGTTCACTGCTCTAACACTGTTTCACAAATTTCCATCAAAAGGGTGTTTAGGGTGCTGCTGGAGCTGTCCTGGCTGAGGTTTTCAGTTAGGGCTGAATCAGCACAATCTCCAAACAGGGTCCCTTCCTGTGCCTTCCCTTTGGAGGTGTTTCAGACTCATCGGGCAGGAGTCCAAGCACCGTAGGCCTCCAGTAGCATTTAATCTATCAGAAACCAAAGTTGCTGCATTGGCTGTAGTAGCTCATAATTCAAAGGGAACATGTTAGAGAAACTGATCTGGGTATTGATTTTAAAAACTAATCTGGCACTGTGTCCCAAGATTTCTCTTTCACTGCAGAACAAATTGATTCCTTATATAAATTCTAAAATAATACAAAGCATATTGCAGAACTGGCGTAAGAATGGCTTCATTAGGGGTAGCTCTGCTTTTGCAGAGTGGGGTTTGGCATGTGAAACCAGTGATCAGAAGCAGAACTGGATAAAAGCTGGTGGTAAAACACTGCCAGCAGGAGAACTGGGGATTTCGATTTCATCAGGAATTTGTAACTTCATCTAATAAATGACTAAACTGACTGCACAGTGGGTGAGATGAGTTTTATAAGGAGGGGCAGTTTCTGTTATTTGTATTGGTTGGTCCAAGACAAGATATTCCTGTTTGCCTTGGACCACCACAGCCGCAGCAATGCCACCCCTGCAGGATGAGTTCCCCTGTGGAGAACCCTGTCCTGTGTGCTTCATTTTCACAGCCTGCAACTGAAATCTTCCCTGTCTCCCAAATGAGTCATAAGGATAAATTATGTAATTTTAAAGGTTTTAATTAGCACTGGAAGGACAAAACCTGATAATTGAATAATATGTAACTACCCAAATACCATCTGAACTTTTCTAGGGCTTTCCTTGCTGCCTGTTATTTTCCAGAGTTGTTTGAAAACAGATGAGAAATGGTGTGCTCATTCTGGGATGGTATCTTGTCAGTAATCACTAGTCAGGGTTCTGAAGATTGTATCAGGAAAAATGTAAGAGAACAAGCATATTTTAAGGGAGAACTATCCGTGTGCCAGTTTCTCCCCTTTTTAAAATTTTAAGTTACTAATAAGGTGATACAGTGACTCTGAGGCAAGTGTATTTTCCTCAAGTATGGTCCAACAAAATCAAACCCACTCCTTGTTGATTTTTGCTGTGTGATCACTCATTAAATGCAAAGTAAACACATTGCTGAATGGCATCTGTCCTTTGGATAAACAGAAGACAGATGTATTGCAGTGCAGGGCAGCACAACACAGACTTTGCAACCAGGACAGAGCTATTAAAATCATAGACTTGAGTCAGTTAGGGGACGTGCACTTTTTTTAAGACTGATTTAGGGTAAGCAATGAGCTGTTTCATTACAGTATGGGCTGTATGTTCCAGCATGTGCTGTCATTAATACTGAGCCATTTATCAGTAACATGCTAATAGCTCAAATATTGCTTTACTCACAGAAGTTATGATACTCATGTAAAACATTTTGCAAAAATTTGACAGTTTGTGTTGCTGAGGGTGTGGCAGATCTATGCTGAGAAGATGGATGATGCAAGAGTCCCAAGGTTGGTGCTGGAGGGCTGAGCAGGCTGCCTTAGGCTGGCTGTGCTGAGGCTCTGACTTCTGCAGAGGTGTCCCTGTGGCATCAGGGTCAGTGGAGCAGGAGGAACTCTGAGGTGTGGCCAGAGCATCCCACAAATCCCCTACCCTATATGTTCCCAGGTCTCTTGTTGGCTGTGGTTGTAGTTTGGCAATTTGATTGCATTAGGAGCATCAGACATGGACTGGCCAGACAGATCCACACCACAACTGACGAACCCCTGGCAGTCAGCCTCCGATGGTCTGTCTGCTTTCCACATGCCTTTGTAAGGAGGGCTGCACCTTTATGGGATGTGGGATTGCAGCTTTGTGAGGAATACACAGGATTTGAGTACCCGTTGAACACTTCACTTTTTTTCCCCACATTACTCCTCTGCAAAGTTCAGTGGAGTCAGTCCTTGCTACTAACCAAAGAGAAACACCACGCCCTGCTGCGTGCTGAGGGGGACATAGGACTTTAATTGATCACAGAATCAATTAGGTTTGGAAAGACCTCTGAGATCATCAAGTCCAAACTGTGACTGAACACCGCCGTGTCAACCAGACCATGGCACCAAGTGCTGCTTCCAGTCTTTCCTTAAACACCTCCAGGGATAGTGACTCCACCACCACCCTGGGCAATCCATTCCAATCCCTTTCTTTGAAGAAATTCCTTCTAATGTCCAATCTAAACATCCCGTGGCTTGAGACTGTGTACTCTCATCCGACCGCTGGTTCCCCGGGAGCAGACCCTGACCCCACCCGCCTGCACCCTCCTGTCAGGGAGGTTGCAGAGAGCGATAAGGTCACCCCTGAGCCTCCTTTTCTCCAGGCTGAGCCCCCCCCGCTCCCTCCCCAGGCCGTTCCAGCGGAGCATCAGCCATGGAATACTGGGGGCAGCACAAGGGCCGCCTGCCCTGTGGGTGCTCGGCAAGTCGAAGGTTTCATGGAAGTGTTCCCCTTGGCTCCACGGGGTCCCCACATCCCACGTCCCCAAGCCCGTTCTCACCCTTCGTCCCCACAGGTCCCCATCACCCACGTCCCGCTCCCTGGACCCCCATCTCCGTGTCACCGATGCCCCCCAGAGTCTCCGCCCCCAAGTCCCCATCCCCAGGCATCCTAACCTCAGGTGAAATCTCTGCGTCTCCACATCCTTTGGGTGCCCATGCCCACTACCCAGGGCTGTCACCCCCAGGCCCCCCACGCCCGTGCCCCCCGTGTCCCCCCGCGCGGCTCCGCTCTCTCACGGTTGTCACACGCGGGGTGACAGAAGCGCCGCCCGCAGCGGGGCGTGGCGCTATGAGCGCTCTGACGTCACGCGGCGCTGCCATGGCAACGGCCCGTCACGTTGTCCGGTCCATGCGGGCGGGGCGGAGCCGCTCCCGCCCCAGCAGCGCCATGGCGGCGGCTCGGTGACACCGCGCTCCGCGGCCGCCCGGACACCGCAGGTACCTCCGCCCGGGGGATGC